>JAFVLL020041234.1:0-10054 GCA_021397915.2 Tor tambroides | reverse complement strand
TTTTTTTTTTTTTTTCTATTCATCAAATAGGCCTGTACAACTGTTTTCAACATTGATCATTAAAAATGTTTTCTTGAGCCTTCTGAATGATCATGTGGCATTGAAGACTGGAGTAATGATGCTGAAAATCAGCTTTGATCACAGGAATAAATTACATTTTAAAATTACATTAAATATTAAAATAAGACACTTCTTTTAAACTGTAGTAATTTTACAATATTACTGTTTTACTGTAATTTTGATCAAATAAATGCAGCTGTAGTGAGCATAAAAGACATCTTTCACAAATTTAAAAAAATCTTACTAACCCTGAACGTTTGAATGGTATGTGTGCTCTTGCTGTTAGAAATCATAAATGTTCATGCCTTTAAATTAGTCCATAATTGTGCTAGAAGTGCTTCTGTTGTTTCAGTGTTTTGTTAAGGATTATATGATAACCATCACCAAACTGCTGCTTGGACTAGAAACCACACCAAAATCTGGTTTCTTATGTTCTGTAAGTATGACGTTTAACACCAACACAGTGCCCACATTCTCATTTAAATGACTTTTATTAGATTGCTATTATTTGATGTTGCTTTAGCAGTGTTACAGTCTTGTGTATTACATTTCAGATGAGCATCACAGAGGAAGACTTGTGCATTGAGACATATGGCAGACTGTATGAAATGCTCTCCTCCACTGTAGGAGACATTCCCATCGGCATCTACAGGACTGAGTCTCAGATACTTGAACCTCCTGAGGTTTCATTACATTCAATCCAACCACAACACACGTACACTTTTAGATCAAGAGAAACAGTTACACTGGGAAGGAAGGGATAGGCAGGATCCAGCTTTACCCTTTATTTAATCATTAGTTTTTACCAATTATGTGAACTTTCAGGATTCTTTGATGAAATGTATGTATTGCCATTTTTGTATCAATTTTGCACTTTTTTTTCTTCAGTTTTGCAGAGTGCACTTTTAATGGCAGAAACGGCCTTCCATGTTAATAAAGCTTGAAACTGCCCAATCTCCAGTTTTTCAACAAATGAGAGAAATTCAGGAAAATTGAGCTGTCACTCAGTATGTGCTAGTTTTGTAACCAAATGTTGGTTATTGCCAAACACTTTTCCCTAATTTGAAATTAAAATTGTTGGATAATTTTTCTCATTATAACATTGGTAACAAAGTTAAATACTTACAAATAATAGAAACTGAGAAAATGCAATTAGATGGAACAATTCCAAAAATTGTAACTTTTTAAAATAAAAATAAAATGCAGTAACAGGGCTATTAAACAAACATTTTCTGCACTTAATTGAATAAAAGTTACAGATTAAGAGGTTAAAATTATGTATTGTGAATATCAGCATGTTGGAAATATCAAGAACAACAAGACAAACCTTGTTTTTCTTTCTTCTAGACTCCACAATCCCAAAATTCAGACAAGGCGTCAGTCTTTGAGGAGGGAAAGGATCTGGAGGAGCAACAGGAGGGTCTTCACTGTGAACTGCCAGACATCCAGACTCGATCTCTGCGTCGAAGGAGCATGCAGTGGGCGTCCAATCTGCTGGGGCCGTGGCACGCTGAGCGTGAAACAGAAAGACTGAGCCAGCAGCGCGGCGTCCTGCTCTCATGCTCCGAGAGACAGGAGCTCACTGAGCTGGTCAAGAATCGCATGAAGAACCTGGGGCTCTCCACACGGGGATTCGGTGAGACGCCAGTCAGATTTTACAGTGAAATCAGTTCAGAATGAAGTAGGATGTTATTTAGAATGTTTACAAATGATTTTATTTGATTTTAAGAACTCTAGAACCAGGGTGCACAGTTAACCTTTCCTTAATTATCTGACAAACCTTATTTAACTGGCAGCCTAACTTTTCAGTTTTCATTGACTTTGGAAGAAGGTGAGACATTTTAAAATGACTGAAACTCTCTGACACCAGATTGTCCAGATGAAGGCCAATAGCAATCAATAGCAAGAGAAGATTTCTAGAATATTGGATCTTCACAATGTCACTAACTAATTTCCCCAAAAAGACTGGTTGTCCACGAAAGACAAATGCACAGAGGGCAGGAGAATGCAGAGAATCTCAGGCAATCGGTTCAGCACTACAGCTGGAATTGCTTTCCAGTTCAGCACTGAACAGAGTCAGAATCTGTCTCTGCTTACAGTGTCTTGACCTTTAAGAGAAGTCAGAATGAAAGTGCACTCTGCAGTGACCAAACCTCTCATCAGCAGAAAGAATCAAAAGGCTGAAGAGCGTGGACAGAGGAGAACTGTTCTGAACATGAATGAACAGTGATGAAAGCAAGTTTAATTTATTTGGGTCCGATGGGAAACATTATGTTCGACGTCAAACTGAGGAAAGACTAAACCCAAAGTGTGTGAAGTCAGTGAATGGTGGAGGAGGAAGTGTCATAGTTTGGGGGATGTTTTCTGCAGCAGGAGTTGGGCCTCTTATACAGCTAAATTGCAGAGTGAATGCAAATGTTTATCAGAATGTCCCACGGCAAAATGCTGTGCCTTCCCTGCATTCATCGTCCAATCAGCCAGCAATTTTCATGCAGGACAATGCTGCCTCCTGTCACACAGCAAAACGGGTAATGCAGTTCCTTGAAGCTGAAAACATTGTCCAGTCCAGAGTCCTGATCCAAACCCTATTAAAAATCCTTGGTGACAAAGTTATGGTTAAGAAACCCACTAGAGTCACCAAACTGTGGAAGAAGAGTGGACCAAGATCACACCAGAGCAGTGTGAGAGACTAGTGATGTCCTGCAGCCACAGATGTGCTTAAGTCATTCAAAGCAAGGGCCTCACTTCCTACAAATTTTTGACTGCTGTAACCTTAGAAATTTTAGTTGTAATCTTTCTACGTGCTACAATCACAGCTGTTCTCTTTTGATCACTGTGTTTTCCACAAAATAAAGGCTTTTTGTTAAAGTGCCTTGGTTATAGCCACATGGAATAGCCACAACTAAAATTCCTTCCAATTTTGAATGATGAAGATTCCATTATTTCTGAAAAAGAACAAGTGTTCCTAAATTGTTCTCTAATTTTGATCTCCTCTATATACATATATATATTTGTTTTTAAATGTACTTGATTTTATACCTCCTATTTTCAGTTGAGTGTCTCGTTATTAGGAAATGGTCCTGGAGTTCTTTAGAATTACACATTGTAATGACTGAAAACCTCTAGAACAGGGGTTCTCAACTCTGGCCCTCTGGGTCCACGCTCCTACAGAGTTTAGCTCCAAGCTTGATTAAACTCACCTGCCTGTAGCTTTCTAGTAATCCTGAACACCTTGATGAGCTTGTCATTGTGTATTTGATTAGGGTTGGAGACAAAATCTGCAGAAAAGTGGGCCTCAAGGGCCAGAGTTGGGAACCCCAGCTCTAGAAGAAGATTGTGGTAATATTATTAACATTTGTCTCTCAATCCAGATGAGCCAAATAATAACCAGAGCAGTCACTCATACGCCTTAATCAACCCGTCACCAGATACAAGACTGGAGCTCAATGACATTGTGTAAGTTAAGTTGAATTTACTGCACTTCATAGGGACACTGCATAAAATTCTAGCAAAATTGTGATTTCTTATTTTCTTAATTATAAGCCTATTTTAGGAGTTTTGCTTTGTACTAGACAATTTTATTATTATTATTATTATTATTTATACTTTTTTAATACTTAAAATCATACTAAATTAGGGATGCACGATATTAGATCTTTGCCGATATGCCTATATTTTTCAAATCATTTTGGCCGATACTGATACCGATATATTTCCTTTTTTTTGGAAACAACACTAAGTCTCTCCTGTGCAGAAATAAGCAAAATATTTTTAATTTTGGTTAGTTTTTAACAAGAACTTATTTGTTAGAATTAAATGAACCATAATGAAGGTTTTTTGACAGCATACTGAAGCTTTGAAAATAACTATAAATAAACTATATCAATTGCTGCATTTCCCCCCCCAGAAAGATGCAGTGTTAACCCTAACATTTTATTTTATTTATAAGATTTAACATTTGTAGATGATCTAAAGCAAAAGAGTTGTAAAAATTCTGAAAATCTTTTAGAGCTTATGATTTATTTAAAAAAAAAAATTACACAATGAATAAATCAATATATATAAAATTATTTAATTTACAAGTGTCATGTTTGTGATTTTTTTTTTTCTTTTTTTTTTTTCATGCAAGCTATAGCTTCTGACCTTTAAATCAAAACATACTCATAATTTTATGACATCAATTACTGCTTTATTTAATCAGAAATACAGTCTAAATGTTACTTGTGTAGGCTATTTTACTTTTAATTTAATTAGAAGTAGGCCACCAGCACCCCCTACAGATTAAAACTCCTTACAGAACACCCGGGGGAGGCTGTCTCTGCTGCCGCTGCACGTGCTATTGTTTACCTAACCCTAACACACACCGAACACCTCATTCTGTGCATGCTTTCACAGATTAAATGCAGTGATCTAAAAGAGTGAGTCTAATCATCATTCAGACAAAACTTTGCTTCAAGAATGAGCCATACTGCTGACGTGATCTAATCGCTAGCACACCCTGAGCACATATGAGTTAATGTATTCCTCTTATCGGCAAGACATATCGGCATAATTTTTCATATTGGGCCATTGCCGATATTTACATTTTAAAGCCATTATCGGTCGATTTCGATATCAGTCCGATAATATCGTGCATCCCTAATACTAAATTAAATCCTGGGTTACACTTTATTTTGATAGTCCACTTTAGACATTCTAATAACTAAGTAACTTTGCAGCTACATGTCTACTAACTCTGAGTAGACTGTTAGGGTAGGTTTCATTAGTAAAATAAGTTGACATACTTGCAAAATTTCTCACAGTCAGTATGTTGTATGTTGTTGACCCATCAAAATAAAGTGTTAGAAGATATTAAGCAGACAGTCTACTAATACTCTAATGACTGCTAGTTGACATGTAGTTGCAAAGTTACTTACTGTTAGTAGAATGTCTATAGTGGACTATCGAAATAAAGTGTTACCTCAGCTAACACTACATATACTGTATAATGTATATATTATACAATTAAAAATATAAAATGATGATAATATAATATTATTATTATTATTATTATTATATATATATTATATACACACACACATATTAAATTGATAGCCCAAAATAGGTGCAATTACAGTATGAGTGTTTTTTTGGTTGTTGTTTTTGAAAATTTGGAGGTGAAATTCTTAGTTTTCTGTTTTTCATAATTGACAATTATGTCACTATAAAACAAATCTTACCGATATTAAAAAATGTGTATCTTATGATTTCTTGTATAAATTTCATTTCTATTTATTGTATTTCTGTTTATTATCCATGCTGTCTGTTGGTTTTAGGATGCAGTATGACCAAGACATGATATTCAGCCGAATGGTTGTACCTTATATATGTGGCTGTAGTTTTATGTACATTTCAATTGTATTTGTTTTGGTTTCAGGTACATAATCCGTAAAGATCCTGTCTCATTAAAGCTGAACAATACTGACAACATCAAGAACAGCATGAGCGATTCACAAATAAGAGAGAGGAACACAAAGAATCATCTCTGAATGGAGAACACACTCACAACAGCTGTTTATCTTCACTGTGACAAGTAATGCTTCTTCAGCATCAGGCTAAGCTCTGAAAGCCATTAATGTATTACCTATACACAGCTCAGTTTAATGCACGTAAAGCCTTTGCTTTATCATACTGTATTTGTTCCTGCCAGCACGGTCCTGTCCCACCTCATGGTCAGACTGACACACAGAGGTCAAAGGTCACAGAAAGTGATCCAGTTAAAGTTCTCTGTTTCTGGCTGGAACTCACATTACCCAACTGCAGTAATGCATGGATCTACATTTCTCACTTCCCACTATATTTATATACATAGTGCCAGTGTAACCCACCTATAATGACCACAAAAATATCTACTAATAAAAATATTGAAAACACTGGATATTAACAATTACTTAAAGTAATATTTCAACCCAAAATTAAGATTCTGTCATTATTTGCATGTTTTGTAGTGCTCTAAACCCATATACTGTTACTGTTCTGTGGAGCAAAAAATAGAATAATTGTACCTATAGTTACAAATTCAGCTGAAAG
Source organism: Tor tambroides (assembly GCA_021397915.2). NCBI lineage: Eukaryota > Metazoa > Chordata > Actinopteri > Cypriniformes > Cyprinidae > Tor > Tor tambroides. The sequence continues at coordinate 3,925 of JAFVLL020041234.1, read as the reverse complement.
CCATAAACTGAGGGAATTAATGACAGGAGTGTGTGAAGTGTGCAGGACTGGTTTCGATCACACAAGAGAAACAATCATGTTTTGATAAATCAGAATTATGACAAATTCAAAATGAGATGTCATAACTATGAGATAAAAACTCATGACTATGGGATAAAAGGTCTTCAACGGAAAAAAAAATACAGTTGAAACTGACCTAAACTGATGTCATAATTGATAGTCAAAATTTGTATAAAATTCATAATTATGACAAAACAAAATCTAAATTATGAGTCAATTATGACAAAGTTGAAATTGACATGTCAAAATTGACCGTGTCAAAAGCTGCGGACAGATCCAGCAAGATAAGTATAGAAGATTTGGAATCCACTCTTGCCAGTCTTAGGGCTTCAACAACTGAGAGCAAGGCAATCTCGGTTGAATGTCCAGACTGGTTGCTGTCGAGGAGGTTGTTCTGTGGGAGAAAGGCAGAGACTTGGTTGAGCACAGCTCGTTCAAGTGTTTTTGCAATGAAAGGAAGAAGGGAAACGGTCTATAGTTTCCTAAAAGAGATGGGTTAAGGGTGGGTTTCTTAAGTAGTGGGATTATAAGAGCCTGTCTAATGCTGAGGGGAAAACACCAGTCTGAAGGGATGTATTAATGATATGAGTGAGTGCAGGTACAACTGCAGGAGAAATGGCTTGAAGGAGATGAGATGGAATAGGATCAAGCGGACAAGTAGTAGGATGATTAGAAAGGATGAGTTTGGAGACTTCTGCCTCAGAGAGTGAAGAGAAGGATGTGAACGAGTGTATGTTTGCTGGTAAGATGTGCTTGACAGATTGTGGTGAGGAAAATTGTGCACTGATGGTTTTAATTTTATTAATGAAGAACGTGGCAAAGTCGTCAGCTGTTAGAGTTGATGAAGGAGGAGGAGGAGGACGACAAAGGAGGGAAGAAAATGTTTTAAAGAGCATGCGAGAGTTAGACGAATTGCTAATTTTATTTTTTATTTGATTTAATTTAATTTATTAATTTAATTCTATTGATGAATAGAAAGTTTAGAAGAACGACATTTATTTGAAATAGAAACCTTTTGTAACATCATAAATATATTGTCATTTTTTGCATCAATTCAATGCATCCTTGCTGAAAACAAGTAACAATTTATTAATAATAATAAACTTACTCCAAACTCCTGAATTGTAGTGTAACAGTTACTAAATATATGGAAGTCTGTATCCACTATGGAATAAAAAATAAATTCTTTTAATCTCGTATTTTAACTTACAATTTGCAATTTAATTGCAGGTTATACAGTCCAGTTTGGAGGAAAAAAAAGTCCTCTCACAATTTTGACTTATTACAGTTGTGAGTTTATCTCTCGTAATTTGACTTTATAACTCACAAGTGTGAGTGTATATCACACAATTCTGAGTTAAAAGTCAGAATTGTGAGATAAAAAGTTGCAATTACCTTTTAAAATTTTTATTCAGTGTCAGAAACGGGCTTCCATTTTAATAAGGCTTGAAACTGCCCAATGTCCAATTTTTGAGAAAAATGAGTGAGATTCAGGAAAATTGATTTGTCACTCAGTACCAAATACTAGTTATTGCTAAATGTTTTACCATAATTTGAAATTAAAATTGCTGAAATAAAAAAAAATTCTCATTATGACATTGGTAAAGTTAAATATTTACATACAGTATAACCAAACTGAGAAAATTGATGTGCTCCAATTTTTATGGATTATTCCTCTTAAAAAAAAAAAAAGAAAACAAGGGCTATACACATACAGTATGCCTCGCGCGCTCCTGTTTAAGTCACGAAATATGCATCGGGATATCGTGACAACATATTCCTTCATTTCATAATAATCAATTAATTGTTGTAAACTGAGATGAGTGTCTTTAGAAGAGGTATCTGTGCTGAATTCTGCATAAATAATCCACAACAATCCCATGCTATAGGCACAGCCATTGATAGAGGCTGCAGTGGAAGTTCTTTTACGCTACTATTTGAATCTTCCGCTTTTCGAACGCGGAAGTGTGATAAAGGCCTATAGCCAAAGAATCTAGAGCCGAACGCAAGCTTAACGATTTGGCATATGCCGACGATATTTCACTCCTGGAAAATGATCTCACCAGGGCACAACAACAGCTCACCCAACTACAACAAAAAGCCGGCACAGTCGGACTAGAATTAAACGAGGAGAAGACTGTCCAAGTGCAAATGAATGCTTCTAGTGACAATGAACAACATCTACTAATCAACGGAAAGGACGTTGAAATCGTTGACGAATTCAAGTATCTTGGATCCTACATCATATCAACGGAGAAAGACGTCAAAAATCGTATCTCTCTTGCATGGGTGGCCTTTACCAAGTTAAAGAAGCTGTTCACCGCTCCACCACCCAAGCCAACGATAGAATTCAGGACTCGGCTCTTTAATGCAACGTGCCTATCTGTGTCGCTTTATGACTGCGAGACATGGGTTCTAACGAAAGCTCTAGAGGAAGAACTGGATGTGTTTTGGAAACATACCAAATTGAAAAACTAACGAAATATATAGTTGATACAAAAAAACTGGATGACTAATAACAAAGACTTTAGAATACCCAAGATGTGTCACTTGTATAGTTTTGAATGGGGAAAAATGCAACACTCAATATGCCCGCTCAATTGCAGGAAGCCCTGCCTTCTGAATGAAAGAACCAATCGCTAATCGGTAAAGTCAACGCGTCATTGCAGCTGCTGTTAGAAGTCCCAGTTGCTATAGAAACAGTCAGTGTTCTAAGATGTGCATTTAGGACTGCGCATGCGTACTGGCTGATCTAGCCTAAAAAATATGCTTTTTATAACACTATTTGAGCAAAAGAAACAACTGTAAACAACATTTACAGTTGTCAGATTTCTTTGGTGATTTCAAATGTAAAATGTAATCATAAGCTTAGTGTAGGGTAGAGTGGGGTAAAACACGCCCCCAGTGGGCAATGGGCAATTACTGTAGTTATTCTGTTCTGAACATCAAATCCTTTGTTTTTCCATCAAGTGTATTCTACCTAGTTGGTTGAATAAAAATATTTGGATTTTATATTTAAAAATTACCTCAAGTTAGCATCAGGTGGCTAGTCAGCTAGCCAGTTAGCATCAGCTAACAAAATGTTATTGAATCGGCTTTGAATAGGCTATTATAATTTTCTAATTTATAATTATTAATTATAATATGAGGTCGTTGAATGCTTGAATCTGATTGGCTGACGAACGTTCTAAGGTGTGCAATTATTTTTAGGGAAATGCAAGGCAAAGGCAGTTCCAGGCACCGCATTACATGTCCATATCACTTCGCCAAATGGGTCATTCTTCAATTGGGGTGGCAAATGAGAGGCAGAATTTGTAAAAATGCTTGTTTTTTTTTTTAAATAAAATATATTGCTATGCATTTAAAATTAGTTTAATATGCTATATCCATTAAAATGAAAGCTTAAGAACATTTTGATTTTTAAATAATTTCAATTAAATACTGGTGACACAGCCACTTATGTCTATGTCATTTTGAAATAACATCACAGATGTAATTATAACACCACAGACGTTATATTGCAAATTACTATAGGATCTGTGGTGTTACCAGAAAAGACACTAACACCACAGACAAATCAGCCTAAATCCAGACTTTTCTAAAATCAAGCACCTGCCCCTTTGAGGTCCGACGGTAAAGTGCCCTTGCGGTCCGGTGCCCCAGGTCTGCGATTTCTGCCGAGGGTAGGGGTGTTCAATATGACGATTTTTGATCGTGGACGATAAAAATGTCTCCAAGATCTGCTTTTTTGAAGAAATATCGTAGTATCGTGCTACAGCGCACATTCTATCAGCTGCAGTTCTGGCGCCGCCGTCTCTATGTACTGTACAACGCGACATACATTCACATCAGTGTTAACTCAGCG
>JAFVLL020041233.1:0-33658 GCA_021397915.2 Tor tambroides | reverse complement strand
AATCAACCCTAATTTTAATATTTGAATTCCCTACAGCTAAAATTCATAATAAAAGCTTGACCAGAGCTAAAATTCCTTAATATTTGTTACAATGGCTACTGTCAGAGGACAACTGAACTAAGCAGGGTTCTTCTGGGTTTAGTATAGTGCACATGTGGAGTTTACTGGAGGATTTCTCAGATGAGGCCAGGATTCTTATAAATGGCAAAGTATGTTGTTTTTATGGGCTGAGGTATCTGATTTAATTAACAACCAGGCTAAAAAGAAATTGTAGGCTTGGCTGTGGATTAATGTCTTGGATCAATGCAAGTAACACTCCAAAGATCAAGAAAATTGAATTTTCTTTGTCATTAGTGGTGCTTTATAAAGGGTTTGTTCACCCAAAAATTAAATTCTGTCAATTACTCACACTAATGTCACTCCAATACGACTTTCATTTTGCTTGTTGAGTAGAGATGTCCATTATTTTTCAAGTAATCAGACTCTCATTTCACACAATACTAGACAAAACATTCTTACCATGGCAAATGATACCTAATAGATTTTACATGAAAGAGTCACATGAGCCATAGAGACCAGGGCCTGGATTCTTGAAAGTCTTAAGAAAAGTTCTTAGAAAGAATGTTATAAAGAATGTTCAGAATGAAGGCAATTCTTTATTTTATTTTATTTTTTTTCTAAATAAAAAATGCATTGCAAGTAGCAACCACATAGCAACACGTTAAAAAAGCATATCTCATATTTTCTTAAAATGTAAAAATCTAGTTAACAATTTTGTACCATCCAGTATATTTAGTCTCATAGTCACGTTGGGTTTGGTGGATGAATGAGTCTTGCTTCTATATAATGAGTTGCCGAAAGGGCAGGCTGTTAGTTTTCAGAGACAGGCCAAGATTCCAGCTAAAGCATATGCTTCATTACATGAAGATGGATCTCAGTGGCATTGGAATCTGTGTAATCAACTCTTTCTGAGATCTGCTGTCAACAGACAATACCAACATTGGGAGAACATAAAACATTTGACAAGCCTCCATCAGGAACTATGATTCTTTCGACCTACCTGGCATTCTTCATTGGCTGGCCAGCGCTGTGTTTTGGCAGCTGTCCAGACGGATGAAGGTGCATCACAGAAAGGATTCTGGTGGAAGAACTGTGCAGCATAGAGAAAACATGGCAGCAGGAATTTGGCTTCTGGCCCATGTCTAAATGGTGCATTGATACCTTCTTCAGCAGGAGATTTTGCTAAAGTGTAGGTGGACATATAGGTTTTTTTTTTGTTGTTGTTTTTTTTTTTGACTGACTCATTACTTTTTACTTTATCACTTTTAGTATTGCTCAAGTCATCCAGCTCATTTGATGTGTGAATATTTCTTTTCTAAGCAATCAGTCTGACAACATTTTACTGTGGAAAAAGACAACAGACACTGCACTCTTGTGATTTGCTCAACCAATTTACAGAAACAATATCCCCTTATTTATTATTTCACTAGATTACACTTGGAATCATATTTATCTCTCTCTCTCTCTCTCTCTCTCTGAAGACAGCACTTTAAAACCTTTTTTTTCTATTTAATTTCATCCTGTCAACTACCCTTGCATGCTAAAAGTCCATATTCCTTGTTAAAATCAAGGAATCAGAAATTTTACCCATATTTTGAATTACACATGGCAGAAAATGACCTTTTCTGTTTTTCTACAGATTTTTTTTTTCTTAAAGTGTGCATTTTGGTGCAGAGTTTGAAACAATATCTATAAAAATATCTCTTACTAATTTAAAAAATTACTTTTTATTTTTTTAAAGTTCATTTGTTGAATTTATGTGATTTTTTTTTTTTTTTTGGACTGCAGATAAAAAGAACAAGAATATCCAAACTTGGTCTGTGATTCAAATTAGAACACATTTGAGAATGTAGTTGCCCAATGTAAAAATCAGATACACAGAACACATTTTTTTCTTGTATATGTTATCTACACTTTCCAGATGCTCATTGGGAGTGTGTGTTATTACCAACAGTTCACCTTGGTCATCCTCAATATCTCCAAAGCGCACTACAGTATCAGACCCGAGTCAGGATGTCTGTTCACTGGATGGTCCAGGGAGAGTTGATGTGGAAACCATCTGATGTGAAACCCTCAGAGCACACATGTACACCATCCTTCCTATAGGTAGTATAAACAAGCACTGAGCTCTCCCAGCACCAGCCATATTCTCCTCCTCTGTTCCTGAGTGCTTTCCACACTCATGTAAGTTCTGATCGCTTTTACAGGAACCAGTATGTGAGATTGTCAGTACAGTATCTGCTAGCTGTCCCTCATTGTTTCTGCTGTCTCAGGAATTCTCAATATGTCTATTAACTTTCTGTTGATCAAACAATCCTGATCAAATAAAAATATTCCTCAGAAATAATATTCAGCACAACTTGCAACAGTGATAATTAGGAATAGGAAATTGAAAATGTTTCTTGAGTATTACATTTACATTTACATTTAGTCATTTTGCAGACGCTTTTATCCAAAGCGACTTACAATTGGGGAATACATAAAGCGATTCATCATAAAGAGGCAGACAGTAAGTGCTCATAATATCAAGTTTCAGGCATTGTTCAAAAATAATTACAAGCTAGAAAGGGAAGGAATAAGTAAAGAGAAAGATTTTTTTTTTTTTTTTTTTTTTTTTTTTTTTTTTTTTAGGGAATAAGCCGTGAGTGTCAAAGAGATGAGTTTTCAGCTGCCTGAAAATTGTCAGGAATCAGCATTCCGGATTGTAGGGAAGATCGCTCCACCAGCCAGGAACATGAACGAGAATGATCTGGAAAGTGATTTTGTGCCTCTCTGTGATGGTACCACGAGGTATCGCTCACTAGCAGATCTCAGGCTTCTGGAGGGGATGTAGATTCGTAATAGTGAGTGGAAGTAGGCGGGTGCAGAGCCTGTGGTTGTTCGTTATGCAAGCATCAATGTCTTGAACTTGATGCGAGCCTCAACCGGTAGCCAGTGCAAGGAGATAAAGAGAGGTGTAACATTAGCTCTTTTGGGCTCATTGAAGACCAGTTGTGCCGCTGCATTCTGGATCATTTGTAGAGGTTTGATTGTGCATGATGGAAGTCCAGCCAGAAGGGCATTGGAGTAGTCCAGCCTAGAAATGAAAAGGGCCTGGACAAGAAGTTGTGCAGCATGCTCTGTTAAGAAGGGCCTGATCTTTCTGATGTTGTGTAATGCGAACCTGCAAGATCAAGCTGTCTTCTCAATGTGGTCTTTGAAGGTCAGCAAAGATTACACCAAGATTTCTGACCGAACTTGATGGGGTAATTGTAGAAGAACCTAGCTGGATTGTGAAATCATGCTGATCAAGACCAGTTATGTCACCCGATCATGCTGCAGAGTTAGAGTGGCAGGGAAAACAAGAAGCTCGGTCTTTGCCAGGTTGAGCTGGAGGTGATGTTCTTTCATCCATGCCGAGATGCCGAGATGCTCTCCAGGCAGCCTGAGATCCGTGCAGCTATTGTTCACATTAAAATATTTCTTAAGCATTAGAATGATTTATGAAGGATCATGTGAATTCAAATTCACCTTTGCATCACACAAATAAATTACATTTTAAAATATATTCAAATAGAAAAGAGTTACTTTAAATTGTAACAATACTTCTCAATATTACTATTTTTACTGTATTTTTGGTCAAATAAATTTGAGTGACCCCAAACTTTTGAATTTAATGAAGAAATGAGCTCTATTGGAAACTAAAGATTCCAAAAGCAGACCAATATCCGCACAGACTTGCACATCCCACTGAGACCTTGTATATCAGTTCTGCTCTGCTGAACTTTCTGGAGAAGTTTACAGGTAGGTACAGTTAGTTATGTCTTAAGTGAATGTAAACAGATGGGACAAAACATATGATATATCTCAAAATAATGGGTCTGTGCATAGGCCTTGCAGTGTTAATGCAGCCGCAGAATTTATTTAGCATTACAATCATTGTACTTGCATGTGTTGTTTAGGCTGTAATCAGTGTTAGGTAGTGAGGCTCATTTTAACGACTTAGGGGAAGCGTGTACATATGGAGGCCCCTAGGCTAGATGTGCAGCACTCATGCTTATGACTGTGGCAGATGGGGGACAAGGCCTGTGTAATCTGGACGTAATAGCAACAACAACAACACCACATTTTGCCTCCTGTTTCTCTCAGCTCCTATTAAATGTTACTCCCTTGTGTTTAATTTTCTAGATAACTGCAAATCTTTTCCGTTGTGTGGTAAACTGTGAATAAACACAAACGCAACTGTTGATGTAAGACGCCTCACATTTTAATCAGATGCACAGAATTGTTTAATTCCCAGATGCAAGGGTGTAAATGAAATATTCATCAGTTTTCACATCCACTGTCCTCTGTGCTGGTTCACAGCGAAACCCAAAGCAATTCAAATTTACCAGAGCCCAGCAGACGTTGAGAGGCTGTGACACTGCCTCATTGAAGGGTGTGTGATATGTACAAAATAATGTTCTTCTGGTCAGAGATGGTTTACGTCTCAACATAGCTCATGTCAAGGCGTGTCTCTCATGCAAACACGTGCAGACAGCTGCTTAGCTGTACATAACTTTGCCCTTGGCGAGAACGTGCACGTAATGCGAGATGTATGTTTCTATAAATATGGAAAGGAGCTACAAGGCTCTGTGTCACTCACAGCTCCACAGTCAGTTATCTTAAGGAATCTTAAGGAAACAGGACATAATTCATGTCTTCAGAAACACGCACCCTGATCAGTCAAATGAACTTATCCAAACTAACATTTCACAAGTGATAGATGCTCATATCAAACATCTCAGTGAAGTTGGAGAGGACGCAGAAAATAATTACTCCTCAGAGGCAAGCCGGCACAATGCTGCATGCATTCCAGTGTAAGATGACGGACATGCTAGTTCATGCATTCGGCACATCTGAGCTAACGTCACCTATGACGGAGCATCAGTGAAAGCATTATCGTAAGGGTAACTTGGGGCTCAGCTTATCAGGAATCTTAGATCATGTTTTTGAAGACAAAACGGTGCTTGGCACATCAGTGTAACATCTTTGGGCTCTAGGACTTGTTTGTGCACTTTTGGTTTAAAAAGCCAGCAGCCTGCCCACAGATTGTTCACGAATGACACCCCTCGACCAGAATCTTATCTTCCTCTGTCGACAAAAAGCTATTTTTATCTATATTCTAATTTGTGCCTGATTATGAATGATAGAAAAAAATCTTTATGGCAAATTTATTCTTAATCATGAAAATATGTTAATTCATGTCTTTTAATTTACTTCTAATATTACTAAATCTAAAAACTGTTAAACACTTTTTGTGTTTTCTCTTACTACCTTGGCCTAAGCAAGATGTCATGATAATACATAGGACACTGGTGGACCCCAAAGTGATTCTATTGACTAAAATATCTTTTAATGTGTACTTTATGCAGTGCCTGAATAGAAATACTACAAAATTGCTTTATGAAGTATTTCATCTGTACCATGTTATGATCCTTTAAAAAAAATAATGAGTGAAGTATTCCTTTAAAATATATTTTACAATTAAGGAGATAGTTTGTCCAAAAATGGAAATTCTGTCATAATTTACTCACCATCATGTCACTCCAGATTCATAATATTTCCCCTCATCTTTGAAAATCTAGTAAAGATATTTTAAATATTGAACATATGTACTTGAGGCATGAGAACAAACCTAATTGATTCTCATGCATCACATAAGCAAATATAAGCTTCCTTTTATGATATTTGATGTGCTATTTGTATGTGCATTGATCAAAATTTATACGTGAATAAAAACATTATTTAAATCTTTTGGTCACATTCACATTATACTCTTTGAATTTGCAAGACTTCCAATTTATTAGCTGCTATAGGTAAATAGAAGAATAATAACGTGCAAAAAACTGTAAAACAATTTGCACTGCAAACCGGTGTGTTTGTGATTACGGTGATAAATTAAAATAATGAATGAATGAATGAATGAGTCATTTATATAGCGCTTCATTGTGTATTGCTGTACACCCAAAGCACTTTACAATCATGTGGGGTGGGGTGGGGGGGTCTCTCTTCTCGACCACCACCAGTTGTCCACCAAATGGAAGCGCATGACACCGGAAACCTTGCAAATTCAATTTACAAATGGCCGAGCTTGCGCTTACATTAAAAATAAGATGGATAAAGTGATTCAGAGTTTATTCAGAAGACTAAACAGAAGACTAAAGAAGATTAAACAGCTCAGTTTGCATGGATTACTATTACATTGCCTTTATGAACTTTTTGAAGCTTGAGAACTCTGGTTGCATGGACTTTCAATGGAGACCGGGATCAAAATGATGGGAGAATATTAAAAATTCCTTCATATGTGAATGATAAGTGTGAGTAAATGATGAGAGAATTTTCACAGTACATAGCCTAAGCAGACTAAGCAATAGACTAGCTTATCATACCATTAACTGTTAGTTTGCTAGCAGTTCTGTCAAAGTGGGCAGTTCTTTTGCTGCTTTCCAGTTTAAGTTTGAGCTCGGATTTCTTTATACATATCTCCAACTTCTGACTAAAGGTCTTTGCTGTGCTCGGCATATATGAAAATAAAAATAGCAACTCTACAATTAACTTTGCAATTGTTTGAGTTTACAGCTTGTTGGTCTGACCTCAGTGGCATTTTATTGCATTTTTCCTTACAGAAAGTTCAGACTTTCTGAGATGAATGGAACACATTAGCCAGAATAGACTTCACTGTGGATCAGCCAAAAGTCAAATGTCTGAATATGCGAGTAGAGTGCAGACTTACACACAGACTGAATCCTGACCCTAAACTAAAAATGATCAGATTTGGCCAGCGTGAGTTTCAGAGGCTCAGAAGATAATCTAGCTTTGTGCTGTTTTTTTTTTTTTTTAACAAATTCTCTTACAGTCATTAGCAGTTCATGTGCGTGACAAGGCTAACAGAGAGTGGAAATTTGCTACCCTCTTGTACCAGTTCAGCCTATATGTTTCTTAAAGTGAACCACCCTAAAAATCTGTAGTCTCCCTTGAGATATTAAGAGATCAAACACTGGTTTGAGTAACTAATTTTAGCAGGGTTAGGGGAGCTCATCGCTATGGAAAAGCTCCTCTGTGCTTCATTGTGTTTCTTTCGGGTATCCCCAGGCTACGGCCATGGAGGAGAGATCTCAGTTTGAAATGTAGGCCACAGTGTGGGACCTCCACAGTAAATTAGTCTGCCTTTCTCCAAAGAGGAAAGCAGGCTCTAGTTACAACCCATCAGAGCAGCAGGTCAGAGGTAGAGAGATGAGATATCAGGGTCACACACAGGACTCTCTCTATATGTGAAGAAGAGTACAGATGCTGTGGGGGAGCAAAAGGGATGGATTATATTCAAGCTTCCACACAAACAGTTCAAGTACGTCTCTCAAGAGTTCAAAAGGTTCATGGTGCATCTCACTATTTCCTCTCTGTCAGAATGCAGGGAGATTTCTGCAACTGGGCTGAAAATAAGAGTTAGAGAGAAATGTTTTCAGACACATCTTATAAACCATTAGTTTTGCTTGAGGACTCAGCTAGCTAGTATTTGGCAGTTTTGTTATCAACCAACACAATCTCATTGCAATTCATAAATATTTAACGTTTTATAGAATTGGAGGTTTGTGCAATCTCATTTGTATGCTTACAATCCAAACTGAAAGCTGGATCTTTGTGCTTCTTTCTAAAAATTGTAAGTTTTCATATGAATAAAATTGTACAGTGAGCAAAATTAGTGACCAATTTGCCAAATACAATAAAACAGTCATTTACTCCTGAGACTGGGTTGTATCAACTGTTTTGTTGCTACAGTATGTGTCAAGACCAGCGTGCAAAAAAAATCTCATTTAAATATCACCGTGGCAATCGCATATGAGCTCTTGATATTTTATTCTCCTTAATAGTTTCCTGCCACTTTAACTGTCTTATCTAATAACAGGGAAATAGCAATAAATGTCTATCATCTACCATAAGCAAATATGCTGATATCACAATTAAGCAAAATGTGGTATCTTTCCACAGATGTTGCACAGATTCACTGTGTGCTGGATTTTAGTTTGAAACTATGCTGGTTCTGAAAGGTTCTAAAAGGTGGTTTTCAGGTTCCCCAAAGGACCTTTCATTTTGTTTGTTTGTTTATTTATTACAAAGTTTAACAATTAAAATTAAAGATCATAATTAATAGTTTTAGGACCAAAGACTGTCATTGCTGACCACCAGGATATACTTTACTTTACTTACTTACTTTTAGTCATTTAGCAGATGCTTTTATCCAAAGCGACTTACAAATAAGAAAAAGTAACAAACTAAAAGTCAAAACTCTGTAAATACTATATAAACACACACATTTAAGAAAATAAAGAAATTAAATAAAAATGACAAATGCATACAACATTTCAAAAACTAAACATTTAAATGAAAACAAAAAAAGTAACGCTTAAAACAATTTAAAATATTAAAACAACAAAAGGTAGCTGCTATGAGTATAATAATGCTTCTAACATAACACTAAGCCAAACACCAAAAAACAACGACATGTGTATGTACAGCCACACACATATACATATACATACATATAAAAATAAATTCAATATATATATTATTTCATTTCCATGTAGTATGAAGTACTAAAATAACTAAAATTAAATAAAACTAAAACTTAATAAACAACCAATACAGACATCAACACTGAGCCAAACATACTTGTTTTAAAAACAGCAACAACAACTTACTAACACATAGTAAGAAATGGTTATAAAAACTGAAACAGAAGTGAAACAAGTAGTAGGAAAGAGGAAAAATTAAAGTGATATGTTTGGTAGACTAGCAGCAAACCTCTCTTTATTAACCAGCAGATATAACTAACTAACTAACTAACTAACTAACTAAAAAGCCCACTAGACCAGTTAATTAGACCAGTTTATTAGACCAGATTATTAGTATGGAAATTTATGCTGATCTAAACTGGTCTTTCAGCTGGGACTGTAAAAAATGACTTATTGTGTATGTAAAATAAATCAAACAATGCAATTTAGTCAGCAGTTGAGTGGGACTTTACTGCTTTGCAGTGTGGTGAGTGATTCAGTAGCACACACACATTTTTAATGATTTGTTATAAGTCTGGATCTTATTGCTTTCTTCTGAAAAACTCAACAGACATCTCTTTATAGTTTGAGGGTTTGCTTTATAAATCTCTCTTGAATTTCAGTGGTTTTACAGTATGCTTGGCAGCCAGTAATTCACTGCACAGAATGTGTTGTGGTCGGTAAAACCATGTTCATCTATGATACAAGTAATTTCACATTTAATGGTGTACTCATTAAAAAGTTTTAAGAAATACAGAGACTATAATAGTTTGAAGATCTATTGAAAATAATGTCAACTTTCATTGGATGAAGACTCAAGCCAAATCAGTAGCCTAGTAAAAGCTAATTTATTTTATACGAAGCAGGTCGCCTCATGGAGAGCGCTATGTTGAGATCACATGACAAGCCAAATACTTCAAAACCACCCTGTTCACCAGACACTGTTACTCACAGAATGAATTAATCATCGCTAGGTGTCAAAACTAATAAGCATATTTATTTTGCTATTCTAACTAGACATGATTATGTGATTAGTTGCATTTTAATATTTGCACTTACCATTTTTTCTTTATTTTATAGCTCAGAAGAGACCTGCCACCCTTTTTTTTGGGTCACGACCCATCTGTTCCCAATGCCTTGTGAATTAGGAGAGTTTTTGTTAGAAACGGGTCATCACATGTGAGTATTTGACCCTCTGTGCACATGGACCAAAGGACGATAGGTCAAGGAAAATGGGGAAATATTTGACCTCATGTGCTATTTATTTGTAAACTGAGCAAATTCGTCAGTGTCTGCAGAACTTAAATGGTGTTGTAACCTTTCCAGGATCTTTTCCTTTCACCTTTTTGCTCTGAGGTCAAGTTAACAATACCTGACATAAATAAGGAATGAATCAAGGAGAGAAAAAGCGCTCAAAGGCTCCGTAGAAGAGGCAGATCATTAATCTTGTCCTTCTCCACAGTGCTGTTTCTCACCACTAGGTGTAGCTGTGTCCCATCCTTTATAACCTCATGTAAACCCAGTGAGGGAGAAAATAAATCATTTATATCCCTGCTAGAGATGTGATGAGATGCACATATGTGTTTTCTAATAGGTTTCTTTTAGTTGCTTTTAATGAGTGTATTGATACAAAGTATCACATTTTAAATGGGAAACTTCACTTAAAGGGATAGTTCACCCAAAAATTTTAATTGTCATCATTTACTCACCCTCAAGTTGTTTCAAACTTGTATGAGTTTCTTTCTTCTGCTGAGCACAGGATATTTTGAAGAACACTGGTAACCAAACAGTTGATGGTAGCCACTGACTTACAAACTATGGAGAAAAAAAAAAAAAAAAAAGTCAGTGGCTACCATCAGCTGTTTGGTTGGGACTAATGGTACACAAAATTGTAACATAAACTGATAAAACATGCAATTATAGCAGGGAGATATAAAATGTTTACATTTATATGCCAAGCTGCTGCACCGTTAATCCCAATGAGTTGTGATAACCCAATTCATTTGAGGAAACTGATTGCCTCAAGTTTAGAGACCAATAGTTTTCAATAATTAGATTATTTTAAAGTATACCTATACAATTGAACAGATAAACAACAGATAAACAATTAACAAACAAGAACATATTAATTAAATTACAAATGAATTAAAAACATATTAAATAAATAAAAAATATATTACACATTTTAAAATATATTTGAAATATAACCTAAAAAATAAAAAATAGAAATAATAATAATAATAATAAAATCTTGGAATAACTTTTTTTTAATGTCTCTAAATGGTAACCAACTGGTTAAAATGTCCATTAATGTCTATTAATACATTAATGTATTTTTAAAATGTATTTTTCATTATTCTGAATCAATCTCTTATATCAATTACCAAAACAGTTTATGTTTATCTTGTTTAACCTTTTCAGTAAAAATGGACTTTTATGTAGAATAAAACACATTACTACACCAAAGTAATGAGGAAAAAAATGTATATTAATGTATAATATATTAATGTATAATAATATATATATATATATATAGAGAGAGAGAGAGAGAGAGAGAGAGAGATAGATAGATAGATAGATAGATAGATATAGGGTAAATATTGCCTGGGACCATGAAATTCCCTCAAAATGCAAAATGCAGTAACATACACATATACAATTGAGGTAAAAAAATTTACACCCCCTTGCAGGATCTGCAAATGTTAATTATTTTACCAAAATAAGAGGGATCATTCAAAATGCATGTTATTGTTTATTTAGTACTGACCTGAATAAGATATTTCACATAAAAGATGTTTACATATAGTCCACAAGAGAAAATAATAGTTGAATTTATAAAAATGACCTCGTTCAAAAGTTTACATCCCCTTGATTCTTAATACTGTGTTCTTACCTGAATGATCCTCAGCTGTGCTTTTTGTTTAGTGATAGTGGTTCATGAGTCCCGTGTTTGTCCTGAATAGTTAAACTGCCCGCTGTTCTTCTGAAAAATCCTTCAGGTCCCAAAAAATTCTTTGGTTTTTCAGCATTTTTGTGTATTTGAACTCATTCCAACAATGACTGCATGATTTTGAGATCCATCTTTTCACACTGAGGACAACTGAGGGACTCATATGCAACTATTATAGAAGGTTCAAACGCTCACTTATGCTCCAGAAGGAAAAATGATGCATTAAGAAGGGGGTGAAAACTTTTGGACGAATGAAGATGTGTACATTTTTCTTATTTTGCCTAAATATCTGCCCTTCAGAGGCTACAGAAGATAGTTACATGTTTTCCAGAAGACAAAATAAGTTCAATTTACTCTGATCTTCAAATTCAAAAAGTTTTCACCCCCTGTATATAACTGATACACTTACTGTCTTTGGTTTCATTTGACCACCAAAGATCAGAAGTGACCCTAAAGTGAGAGATACCAGAGGGTTTAAACAGGAAAAAGACCAGCAAGCAAGACTGAGGCAGCCATATTAAATGTTATATAATTCCTTCCATCATAGAGATATATACAGTTGCTAAAAGGTCATCTTTCAACTATTATTACACAAAAACACTAAAGATCAGAAATCAGCGAATCAGCTCTCATGCCAATGAGTATTGTTTTGCTCTTGCACATGCGGCTGAATGAGAATAACTCATCATCTGTCATGATGTCCTCATCTGCCCTCCGCCCACATGCGGCCGCACACGCTCGCACACATTGAACGCTCTGGACTTTGTGTGTGTCTTGCGGTCTCTGTGAAGTGAAGGGGCTGGGCCGAGGGTCTGATTGAGCACCAGTGACTGTATGTGCTCAGCCCTCCTGCTCAGCTGAGATGAGTCTGTGATGCTATCACACACAGGCCTGTCTCCGTCACCCAGGTCCATTTATGGCTGTGCAGTTATTTGTGTTTGCCCAGAGATCAGTGTGTTATATGAGATGTGTGTCCATGTATCATGCAGTAACTCTGCATCTGCAGTATTTGTGTTTACCTCTATCAGACCTTAGTCTCTTTTATCTTTTATGTTTTCAGCTCTGTTTTTCAGTTATAGACAGACAGATACCAGGGCACACAGGATATTATTTCTGTATACGCAGAAGAAAAGAAAAATCATAGTTCTTAGTAACATTACATTTAGCACTTAAAAAAAGTGTTTTAATTAAGAGACATTTTCACCTATTGGTTGGAGTTATTTTAACTAATGGCCAGTTTTATGTCCCAGTGGTCAATCTTTATTAAAAATAATATTTTTTTTTCCTGATATGAAGGACACATTAAAACTGCCTTTGATTTTTTAAAAACATGCTTCATTATTTACTTTGATATTTTACAGATGCATTTATCTGTTAGTTTTATTGTTTTGTCCTTGTCCCAGAGCTAGACTTTCAGTTTTAAACTTTGAAATGGCCATCAGAATTTTATTTATTGCTTATTTAAATGATTATGTAAAGATTGCCATTGAGCTATAATTTTGAAAAGTTATACAAAAAAGTTGGAAAATATTAGTCTTAGCAAAACAAAATAGCCATTTTATTCCAAAAATGCTTGTCATTTGTCAATACAAAATGGGGATTTTAAGATTTGCTCACAATAACAGAACGAATTAACAATGAAAACGAGACAAAACAGCAACAGCAAAACATTCTAATGTTCCAATGCAGTTTTAGTTAATGTTAATTTCCATATTTACTTATGCATTATTAAAATCAAAAGTTGTATGTGTTCATATTATTTATTGGACCTGAGCCACTAACACAAAATATAAAATGAACAGTTGTATTTTTATTTCCTAATGTTAACAAAGATTAATGATTACTATAACAAATACATTGCTCATTGTTCATAGTTAATGTTAAGTATTGCATTAATTAGCATTATCTAATGGGAATTTAATGTAAAGTGGTAGCCAATATTCTTCTAAAATAACATAATTCTTCTGTGATTGGTTTATTTACAGTACACTCTTGGACGATCTTAGTAGACCAGGGTTTTTCAGTTCTCCTGGAGTTATATAGTAATCAAATGCCTGCACAAGTTAATCAAGGTCTTCAGAATTACAGAACCTTCAGGAGCAGAACTGAAGTGGCAGACAAATTAAATAAACTAGTGAGTCTGAACAGTGTTTTAGAGGAGTTTAATTTTCTATGGACCAAAAGTGCCCATAGTTCCTCTTCAGGAACTCGAGCTGTATCCGAAAACGCTTTGGGAATGCCTTCAACATGACCAGTTCTGAATCTCCTGTGTAATCAGTCCAATGGAAGGGCGTGACGTCACGGGCGGGGTGACGTAATCGACCAGGAAGCATAAAAGCACGTGCGTTGCGACCGGCTTCAGCTTCCTGTCACTCAGCAAGCGCTCTGTGGGTGTGTGTGTGTGTCAGTTCTGTGTTGTGTTACACCAGTGCGTAACTTTGTTTGTTTTGAATATGTCTAAGCCTGAGAGAAAGACTAAGCATTTGGGCGGTAGTGGATCACGTTATAGGCTGTGTGTTCCTCCTTGTTCTTGCTATATCACAAGCGGGGATACACACAGTCTGTGCGTGGTCTGCTTGGGAGCGAAGCACGCTGAGTCGGCTCTCGAGGGGGGCCTCGGCCCTCGAGTTTCTCCCTCGCCGCTCGCTAGCTCTAGGGGCTGCTGGGCGGGAGCAGCCCCAGCCGAGTACCAGTTCCTCATACCGTGAGGTACAGAAGTTGAGCGTCACCACTCGCGCTCCCCCGCAACGGGACCGAGATTGGCGGCGCTCTAAGTCGGGGGCTTCTAAGGCGAGGCCCGACCTGAGGGTCGTGCTTCACTCGAAGAAGCCCCCGACGAAGCGGTCCTGACGATTATGGGTCAGGACCACTGAGGGCGGCCCCTGCTGGGGAAGAGCGTGTAGCACCGCATTACACGGTGGCCGTCTCTCCCCAGACCACTCAAAAGCAACTCGTTCGGCCGTCCCCTGCCGGTCCTTCGCTTCAGGGCACCAAGCTAGCAGCTCCAATTACACCAGAGGCCAGTCTTGAGAGACTGGTTCCCTTAGTAGACTATTTAGCAGCATGGAAACTACTGCCAAATGTGTCTCGTTGGGTCCTGCAGACTGTAGAGAAAGGCTATCGCATTCAATTCAGCGCTCCACCGCCACCATTCAACGGGGTCTTTCCCACACTGGTGGGCCCCGAGCAGGCTCTGGTTATGGAACAGGAAGTAGACACTCTCCTTCACACTCACAGGAAGTTCCTGAGGTTTGCTTTCAGGGGCAAAGCTTACCAATATCGGGTTCTTCCATTCGGCCTAGCACTCTCACCTCGAACTTTCACGAAGTGTATGGATGCTGCTCTGGCTCCACTGCGACTCCAGGGCATCCGCAAACTGAACTATATCGACGATTGGTTGATTCTAGCTCGATCGGAGGATGTGGTGGTTCGACATCGAGATGTCGTTCTCGCCCATATGAAAGAGTTGGGGTTAAGACTAAACGCCAAGAAGAGTGTGCTTTCTCCATTAAGAGGACTACTTATCTAGGCGTGGTGTGGGATTCGACCATGATGCAGGCACGTCCGTCCCCTGCTCGGATTGAGTCGATCCTCACTTCAGTCGCGAGAGTCAAAGAGGACCGGTCACTCACTGTCAAACAGTTTCAGAAACTGCTGGGTCTGATGGCAGCTGCGTCCAATGTGATACCTTTTGGTCTGCTGTACATGAGACCCCTACAGTGGTGGCTCAAGACCAGGGGGTTCTCCCTGAGGGGATCTGGTCTCGTATATCAACTACCAGGGAGGTCTGTGTTCGCGCCCCTTGTACAAGCTGGCGCACCAGATCCTTGTGTGGTCCCAGGACAAACTCCTTTCACCGAAAGCAGTATATATTCCTGGGCATCTCAATGTGGGAGCAGACATCCTGTCGAGGCCCGGGGAATGGATGCTTCACCCCGACGTGGTGAAGCAGATATGGAGAGTTTTTGGTCAGGCCGAGGTGGACTTCTTCGCGACTCAGGAGGCACAGTTCTTAACTTCTGGTCTCTCAACCGAGGTTGTTGAGACCATCCTCCAATCCAGAGCTCCCTCAACAAAGAAACTGTACGCCTTGAAGTGGAAGCTCTTCACTTCATGCTGCGGAGACCACCAGCTTGACCAAGTTAACTGCCCGATTGGTACAGTGCTGGAGTTCCTGCAGGCCCGATTCTCCGCAGGGTTAACCCACTCCACCCTGAAGGCCTACGTGGCGGCTATATTGGCCTACCATGCCCCTCTTGGTGGCCACTCAGTGAGTAGGGACCCCCTAGTTACACGTTTTCCTCCTGCTGAGGCTGAGGCCTCGAGTACATTCTTGTGTTCCCTCGTGGGACTTGGCTGTGGTGTTACAGGCTCTCTGTAGGCCCCCTTTCGAGCCTATTGAGGAGATTTCGGATCGTCATCTTACAATAAAGACTGTTTTTCTGTTGGCGATATCATCTCTTAAGAGAGCTGGGGATCTTCAGGCCCTCTCTGTGGCCCATGCATATTTAGACTTTGTGCCCGGTCTGGCCAGAGTGTTTCTTTACCCTCGAGCAGGGTATGTCCCTAAAGTCCCCACTTCTGCACCATGGCCTGTCGCCCTCCAGGCCTTCTGCCCTCCTCCCTTCAGGGAGCCCAACCAGAGGAAGCTAAACTGCATGTGTCCAGTGTGAGCACTTGACACGTATGTCCACAGAGCTGCCCCGTGGTCCCCCCAAGAGAGGTCTGCCTGCTACTAAGCAGACCATAAGTCGTTGGATAGTGGATGCCATCATGACTGCCTATGAGTCCTCTGATCTCCCCTCGCCTTTGGGGGTCAAGGCTCACTCAACTAGGAGTATGGCAGCCTCCTAAGGCCCTTTTGGCAGGTGTGCCTATGCAGGATATCTGCAACGCTGCTGGGTGGTCCACGACCTTCACTTTCGTCAGGTTCTATGACCTAGATCTTCAAGCTGCTCCGGGCTCTTCTGTTCTCTTGCCATAGCTGTGCTCTTCCACACTAGGCAGGGATTTGCAAGTCTGGCGGCGTGGGCATCTCGTTCCCAAAGCGTTTTCAGACACAGCTCGAAGAGGAACTTCTCTAGGTTACATATGTAACCCTAGTTCCTCGAAAGAACGAGACGCTGTGTCCCAGAGCCATACTTCCGGCATCCCTACCTGAGCTTGCTTCATTCCTAGAAGCTGAAGCCAGTCACAACGCACGTGCTTTTATGCTTCCTGGTCGATTACGTCACCCCGCCCGTGATGTCACGCCCTTCCATTGGACTGATTACACAGGAGATTCAGTGCCGGTCACACTGAAGGCATTCCCAAAGTGTTTTTGGACGAAGTGTCTCGTTCCTTCGAGGAACTAGGGTTACATAGGTAACCTAGAGACGTTTTTTAGGACCAAAAGTGCCCATAGTTGCTAAAGCCATAGCCTTCTGTCATAACCACACATTATTGACCTGGGTAGCAATAAACCAATGCTTACAGAAAGCAATATAAAAGAAAAAAACAAAACAAAAAAACAAATAAATAAAATAAAATAAAAAATGTGAAGAAAACTATTTTGAAGTGCTTTTCATTATTTTAATTTATTTATTTTTTGGTTTATAAATTGTTTTAAATTGCAAAAAGTAAGCTACAAGTCATCCTGAAGCAAGATCCTCAAATCAGAGAAGTCTTTAATGTGGAAAGATGCATTGTGGCGAGAGATCTAAACAGTGATCACCCACTCCAGCAAAATCAACCAATTTTTAAATCCTGTGTTACAACAACTAGGGTTTAAGAATTAGGTTTGTTTCACATTGCACACTCAAGGAAATATGTAAATGAAACAACACTGTAACTGCGACAGCAGGCTCTCACATGCATTCACAGTGGCCATTTCTGCTGCATAACTGCACTACTGTGATTTATTTGCTCTTATGCAACTCTACATCTTCTGCGCTCCTGATGTGCAGCACTGTTACGCTTAAATGGGCAACGTGAATATCATAAGCTGTTAAATATGTGTGTTTTTGTGTGTATATGAAACAGGCCTTAACATTTTTTTATTGAACATTTTTCTAAAATACCTATGCAGATAATAGCACTTCTGTAATGATTTAGAAATGGTTATATGGCTATAAATATGAATAAATGATTATATAGTTACAGTTCATTTACATATTTACATGGAGAACAACCAGAACACAAGAATCAATTTTATCACTAGTCGTATTGTTTGGTCTTTCAGATCTTAGTGAATCAGTCCCGCTGTTCTTCTTTTAGGAGTTGCTGTCTTCACTTATGCTTTCAGAGGGTGATGATGGCTTGTCATAATGAGCAATGACAGGATATGCACATTCATACCACAATATTTTATAGAAGACACTGAGAAAGACACTGAGATAGGCTTATCTGATATCAATGATTAACAAAAGAAATATAAATTATTTAGCAGATCATAATTTATGTTTACAATTACAAATGAATAAAAAGAAAAAAAGAGAAACAAACGGATTATGATTGATCCCAAAAACACACAGTATAGCAAACTGACTTACAGTACAAAAACATTTCAAGCATCCCTCTTCATCTACATATATTGTCACGAATCCGGTTCGTGTTCGTACGTCCACTCACCACCAGAGGTCACTCGCTCATCACATTGACTCTTGCACTACACTAACTGTTCTATATTACCACGGACTACAATTCCCATCATCCATTGCACTGACGTCTCACACACACAGCTGATTACACTGATCACACTCACACCTGAGGACTATCTCACATTGCTCTGATCACACAGCTGATTGCACTGATTACACACCCTACTTAAACTATGGACTTCCTTTTCCTCTCTGCTGAGTATTGTCTAGCGTTTAGCACTCTCCTAGTGTTAGCTATGGTACCAAGCCATTCTGTGTGTATGTGTAGCTCTGAGTCTGGTTCTGTGTTTAGCACTCTCCAAGTATTAGCTGCCTTACCGAGCCATTCTGTGTTCTTTAGTCTTAGTTTAGTTTGTTTTGTTTATAGTCTCGTTTCCTGTTTCCTACCCTCGTATCGTGGATTAACCCTTGTCTTGCCATTGGACCCTGTTTGCACCTCTCTTGGATTTCTGCACATGTACCTGGATTATCTCTCTGCCTTGCGCACTTGGATATTGTTTGCCGATCGCCGACCCATGCTTGTTCTAAGGATTACTGTCTTGCCCATGCCATACCTGTTTGCCATTGTTCGACCCTGCTTATGTTTATGACCACGTCTCTGTCCAAATAAAGCTTTGCACATGGATCCTCACGTCTTGTTCGCCCCGTTACGTGTATGTATTCAAGATCTCTCAAACTTTTTGCTGTTTGAATGTTCTAAATGTTCCAAATTGCCAAAATAGTGTACTTAAATAGTGTATTATATGCACTACCGTTCAAATGTCTGGGGGCACAAAAATACAAAAGCAGTGAAAATATTGTGGAAAAAAATAGTGAAATATTATTTTGAATACATTTTAAAAAAATATATAATTTATTCATGTGATGGCAAAGCTGAATTTTCAACAGCCATTTTTTTCAGTCTTCAGTGTTACATGATCCTTCAGAAATCATTCTACTGATTCATTCTTACTGACATTGACATTTCTATCACTATCTCATAAACCTCATAATGCGTAAATACTGGGATAATTCAGTGCAGTTAATTGTTAACACATAAGATGTCCAGAAAACAACAGCTGTGCTATTTTTCTAAAATGACTCCCTCAATTTAAACTTCAGACTGTTTAGTCTCTGACTGACCTACAAAGTTTCTCTCCTCTTATCTTTCAGTTATAAAGAGTTCTGCGTCTGTGTGAAGGCTGGCTGATGTAGGTGCTGAGGGTACAACTCTGGGTCCTCAGATGAACTGAGCAAAGTTATAACAGTCTTGCAGGGCTTAAGGACCTCTTGATTACCCCCACAGTCTGTCACATCCTAATGTCATTTGATAATTGCTTCTGCGCAAGGATTCTCCAAATGTGAAATTACATCTATCTTCTCTCCGATCTTAATGCATCAGTGACATACCTTAATTCCCTTCCCATTTCTCTTATTCTGGGGGGGGCTTTCAGTTCAAGACAAAGTGGCTGTTGAAAACTGGCATGGCTTTCTATATACAGGCATAAAGCAATGATTCAGTTAGTCATGTATATTCCCTATTTCACGGTTTCAAACTGAGATTTGCAAGCAAACTGCAGGGGGTTTGTGAGCTGATGAAAAGCTATCAATTAATTAACCCATTTAATCTTACTGGTCACAATAGTGACAGTAAATAAGGTTTTCATTTTTCATTTAATTTAAAGCTCTAAGTATCTTACTGACTGATGTTTTAGTGCATTTCCTGCAAATATGGAAAAAAATAAAATAAAGGGTCTAAATGAAATACATGCAGTTTCACATGGTTAGTGCAAATTGTCATATGACCAGATTAGTTTATTTCCTGTTTCCTTTCTGCACAAAGCTCCAAAAACAAAAGGGTAAAGTATGTTAACATAAAGATATGACAAATATTTTTGGTCCACATTATCTTTAGGGTGTCTAGTATTAATATATGAATTCACAATTATTCAGTTTTGTTGAGTGTGGTCAAAGAATGAATAAACATGTTGATGGTCACAATTGTGACCAGTGGAATAACAGTGAATTTATGTATACATATAAACCCAATTGCAGTTGTTAGTGAACGGTGCACTAAAATGTTGCAATGACAAAATATTGCACTAAGTTAAAAGTTCAAATGTTACAAATAATTTACAATATTGATGTTGTAATATTGGTAGCACTAATATAACAATTTTATGATATGTGACCCTGGACCACAAAACCAGTCAATTTTTCAAAACTGAGATTTATACATCATCTGAATAAAAAAGCTTTCCACTGATGTATGGTTTGTTAGGATAAGACAATATTTGGCCGAGATACAACTATTTGAAAATCTGGAATCTGAGGGTGCAGAAAAATTCAAAATATTGAGAAAATCTTTAAAGTTGTCCAAATGAAGTTCTTAGCAATGCATATTACTAATCAAAAATTAAGTTCTGATATATTTACAGTGGGAAATTTACAAAATATCTTTATGGAACATGATCTTTATTTAATATCCTAATGATTTTTGGCATAAAAGAAAAATCAATAATTTTGACCCATACAATGTATTTTTGGCTTTTGCTACAAATATACCCCAGCAACTTAAGACTGGTTTTGTGCTCCAGGGTCACATATGTGTTTTCATATCAGTGTTGTATAAGCGTTTTTATGCATAATAGTAACCATACATTGTGATCAAACAGTTTACAATAGCTGGACTGAGATATATACAAATTTTGATTGCAGAAATATGTTAATTCAAAAACAACAACTTCCACCGACAACCAAATCCTTTGCACACTTTCAAAATAATGATTACAGTGGCAGATTATCAACTAATAAAAACTTGTTTTCACCTTTTCATAATACTATGTTATGACCACAGAACTTTTTTTATCACAGTGTAAGTTCTGTAAATTAATACTTTTCGACATTTGCGTCACATAATTAGCTCCATATGTATGACTTTTCTGACATAATAAACCTGTCTTGTACAGCATTCCACTTGTGATGCAAATCACTCAAGTATGAGAAACACTCAAAGACTTGTAGAAGCAAGCTAAAATGGCATTGTTGCTTAAGCAAATGTGTTTTTATCTCACATTTGATTTTGTTAATACTGTTCGTTAGGATTATTGTGTGTGGTACATTAATTTCAAACCCAATAGCGCATTAACCTTTTAGCGCCACTAACTACACATTTAATTTACAAACGTCCATGATACAAACAGTATCCAATGTAATAAAACATTGTCACATTTTTCTGTTTTGGACAGAACTGAATGCACGTTTAGTGCCACTCATTGGACATTTCACTTTGAAAGCAAAACACGAAACATGCAAGAAGCAACGTATTATCATTTTTCAGAAATGTTTCTACAGGCACACTTTTCCAATGAGCCTGGGTTGTTTTGGAGCAAAGATTACTTATTGTTTTAGTATCCGGTGCTTCACTGTTGACCAACAGAATGCAAATGCAATGTGCTAAATCATAATCCAATGTGTGGATTTATGATTATGTTCAAATGTGGTTTGAATGATTGGATTGCTTTGCACAGGCCACCTGTGACCTGTTTCCCCAAGATTTATGCTGTCCTTTCTGGACAGCTTGACAGTTCATGTATGCCTTCATTGAAAAGGTTCAGCGTTAATATTCTGCTAAATATCCTCTTTTGTGTTCCACTCACTCAGGTTTGGAACATAATGAGGATGAGTAAAATCGTTGGTGAACTAATCCTTTAATCCTAGGTGTAAAGGGGCTTTAACCAGCAAACTTTGGTGTACTGTAAATGGAGTGTCAGTGCTTCAGTTCAGAGTCTGTCTGTCTTTCATGGTCTCTCCAGTAGATGATGCTCTGTCTCTCCTTTTAAATGACAGGTAGAGGAGTCAGCCTCTCAGAAAACCCACATTACAGCATAATCTTCCTCTCTTTATCACCTGCTCAGAGTCAAACCAATGCGAACATGACCATGCCATTTCAGCATATTTTCAGCACTGCTTCAATATGGATAATGTGGATCAATTTTTTGCATTGTCTTTGTCATGAGAATGCAGAAATATGTCTAAATAGAGTACCTTTTCAGTTAATGAGGAAGGTATACATACACTATCACTTGGGGATTGGGATACGAAGGGTTTGCTGCCTTAATGAACCCACTTGGCAGACTGTTCAATGGGGTTTTCATTAAAAGCTGAACGGAATTCCAATAACCACTGTCGAGCTGGACAATGCAGTACATTACTTTTACCATGTTATTACCTCTCATTAAAGAGCACAGTGTACCACCAGAGACAAAGCAAACTGCATTATTTTTTGAAATGTTTTAATTTCTGGAGCTCTGTGGATAGCAGGAATGAGGACAGATGACCCTTAGCTAACAAAGAGCCAGAGGATCATTGGTGGACACATTAATAAACTGGCTGAGTTTAAGTATTTTGGTAGTTTTATTAATATATTTTCTGCTCCTCCTTTCTCTCTATTACATTTAAAAGATTCTGGTGTGACTGGACAGAAAAGAGTCTAGCTCATGTTTGCTGACTGGTTACCATGGTTCCTTTGATGCACAGACACTTAAATAAAAAAGTTACATGACTGAGAGCAAGAGGGAACGGTGCTTTTATAGCCAGATACATACTTTATGTAAGTATGAAATGCATTGTAAGAGTGCAGTCCCATTATACAACCTATGTTTTTGAGTTTCTATAGTGTAACGAACCATTTCATGTTTTTAAAGGGACATTCATCATTTTGGAACCCTCATGTTGTTCCAAACTTGCATGACTTTCTTTATTCTGTGGAACACGAAAGGTTACATTTTGAAAAAAATGTGTTTTTAATACAACAAAAGTTCAGTTGGTGTTATGACTCCTAGCAGCAGGAGGTAACACAGCCATACTAACCAACCTGACCACTTCAGAGAAAACTGACCATAGAAGTCAAGAGTTGCGCAAATGCCTGTTATAGCGTCCCTTGTGGCAATGCTGAGAATACAGCAAATAAATGAAGCACTAAATGCAAGTTCAGAAGGAGTCTAATCATACAGTCCTATCAGTCATAATCACAAGAGTGTATAAACAGCAGTCATTCAGCCACATCATCTCTCAACCACCCGTCTCCTCTCTCCTCATCTGTTCTAAGATACCTCACTCTATTCGGTCCCATAGTTCGGTTGGTTAGCTTGAATCTTGAGCCAAGTTTATGACCGTTTTTTTCCATAGCAGTTGGACTCAGAGCTGGTCTCAATTAGTCATAGAAATTATGGTCTTGGACTCTGACTGAGACGGACTTGATTTCTTGTCTGGACTCGAGTGCATTGCAATACTAGATGATCAGGTGAACTTGTGAATTGCAGTATGAATTGTGTTCTGACATATTTCATAACACGATGCATGACACTGAGTGTGCACAGCAAGAAGCATTGGCATTCACGTAGAGGCCTTATTCTGCACATATAAAGTGTATAGTAGTATTTGTGTACACCTGGGACTTTTCAGCAAAGGCCGTCTCATGGTTTGAATGGGTATTTCACTGAGGACCAAATCTGCAGATCTGAGAGTAATTTCACTTGTCTCAGTATGTAACAGAAGCCACAGACCCCAACATGGGAGTTCACTACATTACAACAGTGCCTTGATTTGAAAGGGATAACAATGCTTCTGGATCGATCGACTAATTTCTTTCTTGCGTGTTTAATATTGCTCACCAGAGATGCTCTGTGGAAGAGGTAAATAAATAAATATGACTTTGGATCAATGTTGAACTGAATTAATATCAGTTACCTTGGAAACAGGAGCATGTGATATGTATAAGAGAGAATACATCCGAGAGGTAAAAGTTCAGCGGTTGCATTCACCTGACAGGAGTTTTGCACTTAAAACACACTTCCCGCCCCCCCTTTTTTGTTTAGTTGTGTTTTGTTTTTCTGAGGTTTTTCTGAGGTAAAATAGTGAGGTAAAATAGAGCATTGGCATGACCAGGCTGGTTTGAATCTCGCTCCTGTGAAACAAGCCATTCAGCTACATTAAGCATTCTTTTTTTGGTCCATATCTACAGTATTTATTTGTTCATAAATATGTTAAATGTATTTAAAACTGACTGATACAACTGTCTTGATGTGATAAGAAAAGCTTAATCAAAACAAAGAAAGAAATTCTTGAGAATTTATTATTATTACTATTATTATTTATTTAAAAATAATTCTGCTTTGCTGCTCATTAATATTTGAAAAATTAAGTAAAATCAGAGTCATCAGGTTGTAAAATGTCATGTGATGTGCCTCCCCCAAAATGTAGAGGTATGCTAAAATTTATTTTAAATTTATGAACTCATAGTTTATGATTTTTTAAATAAATGAGTGACTGACTGACTGAATGAATGAAAAAAAAAAAAAAAAAAAAAAAAAAAAAATCAAGGTGTAAAATATGTTATTACTTTATATATGTAATATTTTATATATGTTATTACATCTTACTTGATGGTTACACTAACTGACATTTTTTTTGTCATTTAAGTTAAAACTTTACAAAATTATACAAAAGTTTTGTAAAACCATATGAAATCAACACGAATACAAAGATTTCTAAAAATCTGCACATGTGATTAAATCTAGATTTCCTTTAGATTTTTTTCCTTTTCTTTCTAATGGACACACTTATTTGTTCTCACTTTACATGTCATGAGCATGTGCACAACCCACATACACCACAGCTCAGACACTGCTCCACTTCTTTCCATTGAGTAATATGAATCTCTGATTGAAACATGTCAAATTTGACCAGACATGCATTAAAGGACATCCTTAAATCCGGCTCATATCTCAAAGATCACATAATGCCCACATTTTATTATCTGCCTTTGCAATATCATTGGAGAAATGAGGAAATAAATTAGCCCAGACTCCCAGCAGTGTGTCACAGAAATTAAAATTTCATCTTTTCCTTTCTCTCCTAGTCTGTGTCTCCCTGTTTCTGTGGAATAATACCCCTTGAAATCAAGTGGCAGTAGAGGATGTGCCCTGTTCCAGGTATCAAACCCTTCAGTATGGTAGAGTTTGGCTGAGGTGGCTGGTTAAGAATTGATTGCTTTTAAAGGAAAAAAAAAAATGAAATAAAATAAAAAAAAAACAATAACTACTACAAGCTAGTGGTTTTATTGACGAAAGGGTATGTGATGTGAGGAGAAAGCAAAGAAGGAAGTTCAACTCAGCACATTTTTGTTGATACCCTCAACCCGCCTGTAGCATTTGCAGGAAGCCAGAGACACATGGTGCAGACTGATAAGTGGGTTTCCTGGTAATCTGCAGGTGTCTGATGAAGTTATGGCACATGTTTGTTTGTTGAGATTGACTCAAAATTCAAAACTCACACAAAGATTTCTAATATTAGCATTGGGGAACTGTAAGGATTTGCATTCATCAGCATTTAAAGTGTATTACCAGACAAGACAACACATAAAACTCCTCACCCCAATGATGACTGTTTGGATTCCTCATGTGCGGTGGTTCTCTGACCAACATTGAAGGGAGAGAGGAAGATCTGGAATTATCTTGAGTTCCTGTTCATTTTTTTGGGGTCATGACTAAAAAGACTTAGGTTGTGGCAATCTCCTTGTTTCTTTTCCTCTAAACCGCTCAAATCCCAGGCTGTTGGATTAAAGGTTATTGGATGGATCCCATCATTCCGATTCCCTTTGGAGTAAGACAGTGGGGATTATATATTGAAAGAATGAAAAAAAAAAAAATAAAAATTAAACTCAGACTTAGAGAGTAAGAAACAGATGTAGATAACAAAAAGACACTCTGGGGTCCATTCCAAAAAATATCTTATCTGCTTTATTGAATTGAGCTGTTTTTCCCCTTACTTACAGTCAACTTATGCCCTTGCCCATTAATTTCATCCCCATAGTCTCCCATGGGACTGTCTGATCACTATTACTAATGCAGAACTTAAGAATGAGATGTAAGTTTATTCCTATCATGTAGGGACTTCAAAGACACCCTCTTTCCCTCTCCCCAGAGAAGTCTACTAGCATCATGATTTGCTAATACTAATAGTGCAGTATCCTTTCAACAATGGGCCTTGGATCTCCTTTGAAGTCTCAACTCAAGCTCTAGGACAAGCAGACTTCCAGATAATGGAGCGAGCCAACCTTTCCATCCCTCTAAACCCCACTGCTAACTCTTGACTTCTTTAGTGCTTCTGTTGCCCATAGGAAAGAAAAATCACAAATGAGATCTCTTCAGTATCTCTGTTGTTACTCTGCACCATCAGTGAGATTAAATGGAGCATAAGATGAAGACTTTTGCTTCTCATATTTTGTCTCTTGAGGAAAAAAGTGTCAGAAAACATCTCAACAATGTCACAAAAGATGCCAAAGACTGCAATGAAGCATAAGAGATCTCAATATGATCTCAAACATTTCTCATCAAATTTTTCCAAAACCAAATTGGAAGCTGGTATCCATATTCATATTACACAGTAGTTTTATACTGCTATTGCATGTCAACAATCATTTTATATCTATTTTTATTTAAACTGATTTCAGACCAAGGATTGAAATATAGATCAATTATTAAAGATTAATTAAAACTGAATAACAACCTATAATGGACATCAAATATAAAATTAATTAATCCTTAAAATGGGAAACCGTCATACTATTATCCATGTACTTCTAGGATAGAATTTAATAGAATTACACCATGTTTTTCTGCTGTGAATCACAGGCTTTATGATGTGGCACCCACAGATTGACTAAGTGACATCCAGTCTAGCAATCATTTACAATTTGGATGGGACAAAAATACCAGAAGAAAGTGATAGACACAGAGTCTGAATGGTCTCATGACTTCTCCAGAGCTGAATGAGCAACCTCCGAGCAATAAAATGTTCCCTTGGGTGTCTTTATTCCAGTGTTACAGCAAAAATCAGAACATTTCAACAGAAGCATCAAGGGCAGTTGACAATTTATTTTTAGCTAGTGTAAGCTTGTAGCTGCTTGCTGTTGATGGGAACTACCATTAACATCTCTGTTGGCTCAATCCATGTCATACACAGTGGCTGAGATCTTGCTGTGAGAGCTTCTTAATCATGCTGCGTGAAGGCTTAAACCTCCTAAACATCATGGCACAGCCCACCTGGCACACTGATGTGGTAATGACAGGCCATTTCACCATCGATACTGCTCTAATAATACACCATGCTTACACTAAAGCAAGTTTGCCTGACAATTGTCGGAAGTGTCACGACTGATCTCCAAAACAGCAGTCCCTTTTTGCGCCATGGCCAGTGTAAACACAAAACAAAATCCCTCGCTTCTGCTTCTCAATGTTCTCTCTTTGCTCTTACACAACAAATGCACATTTCTTGCCTGCAGAGGTGGTGGGTGGGTAGGGAGTAATTGGCTGGGTTTCAACTGGAGACGGGCATCCACCCCAGAAGCACTCCCATGATGCAGGCCCGCTTCCTCTGATTCACCCTTTGAATAGTGGCGATCTCTCCCGCCTTCTTCCCTCCTCGCTCAGCTCCCACCTCACACTCCACCTGAGTCATCCTTAGTTATTTGCGTGGCCAGTTTGAAGTTAATATATTTGGCTCACTCCCATCCAAATCCTGGCTGTTCAAAATGAAGAAGCACCGTCGGTCATACAGTCTTAAACCTCAATAAATCACAGGAATTAGTGCTCAGCAGTAAAGAGGAGATGGTAAATTATCTTGGAGGCGTTCGTTCTTGATTATGCGGCAGATGTGCTGGCCTGGACGCCTTGTTTATTTGATGCCTTTCTAAATCTATTTTTTTCCTCTTTGCGTCTGAGGGTGGCATGGGGGCATGACGCCATAGCCGTACCGGTTAAATAAGGCTCTGCACAAATTAGGACCCTTACAGCCCAGTAATGAATCCCCAAGCTGATGAGCAATATATTGGGCTGTCTGTCATTTGGCTAACGCAGCTCTGTCTCTTTTCGCTTCGGCCCGGAGACAAATGGCTGACAAATGAGCCATATCATTTGGCATAGTGCAGTTCGGATTGGGCATCAGGATTGGGACACTGTCCGTACCTTGGACCAAGCCTACTGGCGACCACTCTGCGGTTCAATCCGGTCCTCTTGGAGAGACAATTATGACTGTAAGCGGAACCTGATCCTTTTCATTAACAAGCCGAATCCTTCGTCTTCTGGGGTCCCTACTGTTTCATTGATGGCGCAGACCCATTCATGCCTGCTTAGTGCTTGTGTAATACGATTGCTGGGTTTCCTTCCACTTCCTAGATTATTGAGATCTTCTAGAGTCTCATGACACCCATTTTCACCAAAGTCTTGTTTGTAGTTAATAGATTCCTCAACGTCTGTCCAATATAGGTCACTTGGGTAGAGTGCTGCAGTACCATGTGGCACACTGCTGTGGCACACATCTGGGCTGTTCAGTGTCTCCATCCTCTCGGGAACGTCTTGGATCGCGACTCCTGTCCTCTGTCACTACAGCAACAGCCATGACAATTAGCATGCTCTTAATTACACAGCAGCCACTGCGCGTCATGGCCACCTCACAGTCTCACCCACCCATGCACAGCCACCTCATGTCGCTCGGATCACACATGCTCATTGCTGGATATTTATCACCATCACTGCCAGTGGGGTGATGGGACAAGAATGAGTCACATCTGAGCATCAGGGGCTGAGGGAGCCAGAGAAGAAGGGCTTATTTACAACTCTTCTGTTGATCACAATGGTTGCTTACAGCTCCATCGCTGTTCTGGAGAAAGGAAAGGCCTTAATTACAGCTCATGAGAGATGGCTGGAAAAAGAATAGCGTGGTAAAGAATGGTTTACTCCTGGATTTCGTTCCGTAGGGAAGGCAGTTATAAAAAGAAACGTGGATCATCATAATTTGATCTTCTTAGAAACATTGTCTTAGCAAGATTACTCGGAAATTGCCATGTGTGAATGGTGCTGTGATCTGGCTGCTCCTGTGGTTCAGCACCATCAGGGTGGGTTGTAAGGCCACATAGCCTTTAATATGTCACATCATTAGAGACATATCTTCTGAGAGATGTCATCATACTCTCAAGATGTATTTTACATTGTTAAAATTGGGATTTTTCTGTGGCCATTGTAGCATTTTCAGCAGAGGGGCAAAAATAGGCAGCGAGGGGCCAAACTAACACATCAAAACGATATTATTTTTCTTGAAATTAAGTCGCCAAGCAGTTTAAAATAAACAAACTATAATAAACCATATTAAATTATGACATTAAATGTTCCAATTTTCCAATTTAATTCTCTCCATCAGTCCATTACCATCAACAGAGATCTATAATGGATAAAAGGTCCATTATTGTACACAATTGCCCACTATAGTCACTCATTATTAACTGCACAGATAACTGATATCCACTGGTTTAGTTGTGTATAGTGCATTTTTCTTGTGGATTTTTAATTTTGTCCAGGACACTGAAGAGGCCAATTACATTTGATGATCATATCCTTTAAATTTAGTCAACATTTCATAATTTCATATTCGTTCATTTCAGTTTTAGTGCAAAATTAGAAATTCATTTTTAACATGTATAGATTTAACAAAAACATATCAAAACTGTCCTTGTTGTGACAAGATTAGCTGAACATGAAAATTAAGATCATAATGAGTAAATTACTGTAATATGATACATGATGATGATATTGTGAATTGAATTGTGAATTCATTTTTTTCGGATATATGTTTGATCAATCTCTGATGTATATTCTGCATTTAGTTGAGTTAATTAACCTGCTACCGAAGTGCTTCAGTTTAGTGTTCATTCACTGTTAAGATTCAGATCAACAGCTCAATCAAGTCAGTCCTTGACATTAGAGACTTTGATTGGATTATTTGAAATAATCGTAAACAATCAAAAAACGTGCATTGTTCATATCTTTCATGCATTTTTTCCTTGTCCTGTTTCAACAGTATGTTTTAATGAAATCATTTAAATAGCATCATGATGCATGTCTTAATAAACATCATGATTCATTAGTTTTCACATTTCATATTATTAGCCCTAATTAACCATGACAGACCAATGCAGAATTTACCTTTAGAGAAACAACAAACTTTATAAATGCTGCAAAACTGAAAATGAATGGCATAAATCTAAATGTAGGCCCATACTTCTGGGAGCTTGTTCATTGTGTCTATGCATACAGTAATAAATGACCCTGGAGTGTGACTGCCGGGAGATCAGTGGCCAACACATTGCTGTCATTTACATCTCTGCAATGACATTTATCTTTAGAATAATTAATAGAGGGTGAAAGATCAACAACCTCTCGGCTTTAAATATTTCTCCTGTCCTGATCTAGAGTGATATAATGGTTCATCATAAACTTTTTAATGTTCTCTTTGATCTAGCAACAACTCAAAATGAAAAGTGACACTCACTGATATTATTTATGTATTTTGGTGCCATAATCAATGCTTTACTCATCTTTTGATCATCTGTTTGTGTGTGCCATTAATGGGATGGCCATTTCAGAGTAACTGAAGAGAGAGAACAATAGAACAATAATGAAAGATATCGTAAAGCTAACACAGCTTTAAAGTGAACAGTTTGAAAGCTGAGAAAGTCAATTAAATTGTTTTTGAAGTAACTGAGGACATTTTTGGTCATTCCTTTTATGTTATTTGTTACAACCCTTTGTTTTGTATTCTCTCGTTTCTTTCTCTCTTTTGTTTTGGAAGTGTTTGTGTCCAGGTACGGTGCCGATTGGCTCCTGCAGGCTAATGACTGGCTCATCTTGATTGGTGCATTTGATTCCAGGCACACCTTAAAAGCCCTGATGTCACTTCCTTTGAGAGGGGCACATTGTGTTGTTGTGAGGAGAGAATTGTTGGTTTTGGTGGCTGTGCGGTTGTGTGTGCATGATTAGATGAATTTTGACTTAAGAGTGATCATTGTTTGTTCTCTGAAAAGAGTTACAGATTGTAAGTAGGAAACTGTTTGGTATTTTGACCCTATTGACTGTTACTGACACTGATTTGGATTTCCCTTTTAACACTGTTTGCTTGAGCTTGTAAATAGTTTGTATATCATTGTAAATCTTGAGGGTTTGGGAAAGTAAGGAGTTTGACGCCATTATTGTTTATTGTAACCCTTTTGATCTCTGTTTTTGGGCTAGGAAGTTAGGTTAATATGTTGTACTTTTATTTTCTTTCTTTTGGTTAGGGTTTAGGAAAGAGGTCTTAAAATAAGAAAGTTTTGTTTGTTATTTTGGCCAGGTTAACTCCTGAAGAAAAGTTCCCTATTTATTTATTTGACTATTGTATTTTTGTTTGGTTTCATTAAAAACCCTCAAAAGAATCCCCGCTTCCACTCTCTCATTTCATGTTGCGTCCTTTACCCCTAGACGGGGCGTAACATATTACAGTATTTTTAAAGATTTCTCAAAAGATGTAGAGATCAGTTCTTATCATCCCATAACTGAAAGCCTTTTTAACAGCCTTGTTCTCAGGAGTAAATGGCAAGTTTTGTAACACGTTTTTATACAGAAAGTGCTTCACATACAAGTCATTTCTTTACTATCCGACATAAATTCCTTTTAAAATGTATCCTTCCTATTATTTAAAATGGAGAGAGGCCTAAAAGAATTAAGAATGAGTCATTCTTGTTACGCAGTACATTTTCACATCTACATCGTTTTCATGATGAAACTTTTTAAACTTTTTTTTTTTTTTTTTAATGAAAATAACATTAGATGGCTTTGTACATATATACTTTAGTTTGAGAGGATTGTTCTATGTTCCTGAATGTACTGACTTTAAAAAGAACTAAACTAAACTAAACTAAACCAATAAATAATATAACACAAAACCCGTCCATTTATTATAAAAAATTCAGGTGTTTCTTCACTTTTCCCATTTCTCTAATTGAAATGTTTCACACAAAACATGTTTTATTGAGAAAATGATTGTAATTGGCTACCTAATGGGTTTTGTGTGTCCTCAGGGTCACCTTCCATCCTGTTAATCTTTTGTAAAATACTTTTTACTAACAAAAGGCAGTTTCTTAATGACATCATTTTTGGTGCACGGCACAAACAATGAATATTAGCAATAAATATCGTCAATGGATTTGATGTTTGTCATGTTTTATTGTAATAGTTACTTCATCTGTATGTAAATCACCATCCCTGAGCTGTGGCCTACTTTAGCTCTTTATTTCTGTCCTGTTTAGGTGTCCCATTCATTATTGTGTTTGTGTAAATAATCCAGTCATAATTAATAAAATGTCTGTGCCAGAGCATATTACTGTGGAGAGCATATACTGCACATGTATACATTCTAAAATCTGTAAAAATAGATCACATTGTTAATATGAAGATTTTTTAATGCATATGTTGAATGACAAATTGCATTGTGTTGTGTTTTAGAGTTAAAGGAAATGTCCATTTAATGGATAATATCCTGGCAGAAAACTACCAGTGCATTTTCTGTTTTTCTACTATTTCTTTCTTACAGTATAGAAATACTTTCTCAAACTACAACACTGACATATTAATTTTTTAATGCCAAGTTATAGAGTGCAAACGGTACTGCAGATCTGTAATTATACATTCAGTAAGCTAAAGGCTAAATCGTACTGATGCTACTGAATAAGCATTGACAGAGTAGCTTCGGACTACATGCAGTAAAAGAAAGAGATGACTCAGAACTTTATATACAAGTTTTTGGAATACAAGCTTTATTCTATGAATCAGACAAGATCAAAGGTTTTACCCATCGGAGATGACCAGCTCACATCACATATGCCTTACAGACGCTGCACTCACAAACATGGACATTTTGACAACAGTGCAGCTGATATTCTTCCTCCTGTTTTCATTCACCATTGAATGCTTTATTTAATTTATCTAATTAAGAGTCTTAGCGTTGAACGTGTGCCAAGTGCAGAAGCTGAGTTTGGTCTCTCCAAACATTTATGTCACGGTATGAGTGATGGATTTATGGAGAAAAGCATTACAGTGGCAAACAAACAGCCCCTCAGGCGCTGATATTTGCAGAGTGAATGCTATGCTGCTTTACAAAGTGCCTGGGTGACTTTGCTCCCTCAAAAATTGGGGCAAAATTTTTCTGAGCAATTTCACAAGAAGGTTAAGTGTGAAGTAACATGGCTGCCACATACTGCACTGATAAATTCCATCAGAAGGTCCATCATGGCCCTGGGCAGAGGGCACACTTTTGGGAATTGATTTACTGATTTTGGAGATGGGAATAAGAAGCAAGCAGGAGAATCTGAATGGAAATCTTTTTTCGTTGCTGACTTGTAAAAGACTTAGACTGCAACTGAAATAACCTGCAGTATGTAGTGAATATAGAAATGGCATATGACCGAACTCAGCAATCCAAACAAACACAAATCGAAATATGTTAGAGAATAAATCATATAGAACTTCAAAAACGCATTAAAGGAATAGTTCATTACCAAAGGAATTTTTTTTTTTTTCTTTTTTTTTTTT
>JAFVLL020041231.1:0-10938 GCA_021397915.2 Tor tambroides | reverse complement strand
CTCCAGGCCCTCCGGCTGATGCCGCACCATGGCCAACTCCAGATCACTGTCAGCGCTGTCTGTCAGAGAGAGAGCATGAGGATGAGGAGGAGAGGGGAGAGGAGTGCGTGGAGGAGGTGAGGGACTGATATCAGTTGGGCTGCACTAAGGACAGGACAGTAAAGGAGGAAACAGATAAAGCATGGAGTGCAGGTGAAAGGACAGCCACATATTTGGGAGTGAAAAGAGGAAGACAAAAATAGACACGGAATAAACCACAGAAGAGGAGCTGTTGGGGAGACAGACGGGGCAGAACGGGAGACCAGGACAGATCGATATCAGTGATTCTCAACTGGTTTTGCTTCAGGGCCCAGAATTTTAATTGGACGTCAAGTGGTGACCCAACGCCAAGCACCAAAACTGGCAAACATACAAAAATGTCTTTAAAATGAAACACTGAAATCTGTCACCCTTGTAAAAAAGGCCTTCACTTAGTAAAGTATGAACCGAATGTAATGTTTTTGGACATTTAATTGCATGTTAGATGTTATGTATTTTAAATAGAATTTATATCAATTAACTGAAATTTAGAGTGCACAACCAAGTAGGACTTAAACACTGTATAAAAGTAATTTGGTAATTACTTCTGTTGTCTTTGAAATACAGTTAAAGTGTACTGCTGAATATACTGAAAAGCATTTATAGTAAACTATATTATACAATAATGTAATTCTATTGAAACTTGTATATTACGTATTTAAATATATTTGTAATGGTGAAGTTGCAATTTTAAATATATTAACTTACACGTAATAATGAATAACACACTACAGTTTACTTCTTTAAAGCACAATAAGTGATTAATAAAACATAATTAAATTATGTCTTTATACAATAACTAAATGATTAAAAACTATACTTTAAGGTAAAACTTTTAATTTGACATTATTACAAACTGCACTTTTTAAAAGTATACTTAAGTGTTTTCAGAAACAGTCAAGAAATGTCTCTTTAAGTACACTGAAGACGCCTTTTTCATTAATATTATATTATCTGCAAGTACAGACTTTTAATTATATATTTTTAAGATTTGAAGTACACTGCAAGTGCACATTCAATACAATTAAGCACACATTTTTTTTCACAAAGGTAACTGAAACTGCATAGGCCCAAACAATATTATTAACATGACACAATCTGAACAAGAAAATTAGGTAGCACTTTATTTTAAGGTGTCCTTGTTACACGTTACATGTGCTTACTATCATAATCGGCCTAATTTGGCTACTATCCAATGAATTTGCTGAAATATGTTTGTACATATTTTAGCATGTTTTTCCCCACAACCTTATAGTAACCTGCAACCCACCAGTTGAGAAACGTTGATCTATTTGACATTTACTCACCATCTATGAGGCATACGAGAACATAAAAAGGGAAGGGAAGAGATTTAGAGAATATAGAAATAAGAGGAAGCAATGGAAAAACAACACATTAGTTGGACTCCACTACAACTGCATGACATTAAATGAATGTATTGCCTCATATTATGAACATAGCTGCTGTATTCTTCTAAGATTATGTACAGTTGTTACCACTTTTTGGATTTGTCAGTTAATTTAGATTAGTTTCCAGCACATTTTTAAGTTACCTGACCAGTGTACAGTGTGCATATAGTGCAAACAGTTACATTCAGCTTAAATCACAAAACATTTCTTTTCAAATAAACTCTATTCATCAGAGTATCCTGAAAATGCATCAAGGATATAAGAAACGTTATTTGAGCAGCAAATCAGCATATTAGAATGATTTCTGTAGGATCACGTGACACTGAAGACTGGACTGATGATGCTGAAAATTAGGCTTTGCATCAAAGGAATAAATTACGTTAAAATATATTCAAATAGAAAACAATTATTTTAAATTGTAATAATATGTCACATTATTACTGTATTTTTGATCACATTAATGCAGGTGTAACCAGCTCCTGCTACACATTTAACTAGGGCCAACATCAAAACCATACAGTGGTTCTTACCGTCCAGCGACAGCGGCTCCATGATGCCAAACTGTTTGAGCACCATTATAAACAGAAGAATCACTACAGCAACTGCAAACAGCTCCATGCCCTGAATAGCCATTGCAACAAGCGCTAACTGCGATTAGCTATGCGATTCCTGTAAGAAAATTTACAAAGGTCAAGAGGCCATGCTAGATTTCAACTGAACGATTTTAGGAAAAAAGCAACTCATCTTGTTTGATTAATGTTTTTGCAGCAACAAGTTCTTAAAGTCTCCAGAGTCCATTCCCATAACAATTCTGAATTCCTGATGCATTAAGCTATAAACAAACCACAAATGTAATGCCGGTACTACGGATCCTTTAAAATAAAGTCACTAAGTTAACAATTCCTTCACATCCTCATCCATGTATCTCTATAACAACATCAAGCATACGGAAACCTCCTTCAGCTTTGGTCTCCACGGACTAGTGCGTCATGGTCCTCCTCAGCCTATATATTCCTTTTGGAGCACCGAAAGAGCCTGATCTCCAGACTCAGACACTACCTCTTCCCTCTCCATCTCTCCAGCAATAATGCACAATGATGAGCCAGCCATAATGTATGTTTAGATGCAGTTGAACTGGTGCGTCATTCATTTACTTGCGTGATACAAAACTACAGACTTGATTAATATAGCTGGACATACAAGAGGGGTCTTGGATCTCTGTAAAGTGGGTTTAAAAGGGGTTTCTTTTGTGATAATGATTGGCTGACTGTATATTATCCTACTTATTATATGGCTACTTGCCAAATAAATAAATGAAATGTGATAAAGCAGTACGAAATATTGATTTCAGTTCAACTTATTTTATTATGTGAGAAGAAAGAGACCATGCAGTAATATGAGATACATGATGCTAGTACAGATATATAGGAAAACTTGCCTGAAGCAATTTAGTCAGAAACCAAGTCTTTAGTTGTCATTATAAAAGAATATCAAGATTCAGAGGCAAGTACTACAAAGCACCATCTAATATTATTTGGTAATGGCTGAATGAAAGTTAAGAAGTATAACTTACATAAATAGCAAAATAAATAAATAAAAAATAGATAAACTGTGGCAAGTTAATAAATAGAAGCAAATAAAAATATAGATCATATAAAAATATTACATTTATAGAAGTCAATACAGTAAAATTTTAAAAAATAAATGAATAACTTCAATACATAAAAATAAAAATTAATGTATTTCAAAATTAAATAAAAATAAACAAAGAAGAAAATAGATTAATAAAATGTGGTAAGTTAATAAATAAAATTGAATAAAAATATAGATAATATAAAAAATACAGTAAAATTTCAAAATAAATAACCTAAATACATACAAATATTTTAAAAAATAAATACAAATAA
Source organism: Tor tambroides (assembly GCA_021397915.2). NCBI lineage: Eukaryota > Metazoa > Chordata > Actinopteri > Cypriniformes > Cyprinidae > Tor > Tor tambroides. Next base: position 7,544 of record JAFVLL020041231.1, on the reverse strand, counting down.
ATAGAAAGTAAAAAATTAAAAAAGATAAATAAAAAGTGACAATTTAAATATGATTAAAAAGTCAAATAAATAAAGTATATTTCAATCATTTGATATGTCACATGTATGTCACAGTCATCAGACTATTGGTGAACTGGTTAGACAATCTTAAATTAAACTTGCCTAATTATGTCTATCCTCAGCATCTACTGTACAATAACTATTAAAATGTCCGTTAGGAATCATGACATTGCTGCCTCAGTCTACTTCACTCACAAACATGCTCTTAAGTGTTTATGCATTAGCAGAAGGACATTATAACTTTTTTATGGCTCTTCCGTATGTAAAAATAATGTGAAAATCTTGACTATGCCTTTCTGCTCTCTTTCTTCGTCGGCTGTCTAGATACATGAAACCAAAAGCTTCATGCCTGTCCAAACTGAGGAGCAGAGTGAACTTTGAATATTGTGAAGTTGATGCAGCTTCTTAAAGGGGACCTATTATGCAAAAATCACTTTTATAAGGTGTTTGAACACAGTTGTGTGGCTGCAGTGTGTGAAAACATCGAGCCTATAATGGTAAAAATCCACACACTCATTTATTTATAATCTAATAAAATCATAAACAGTCTCTCAGGACGAGCTGTTTCAGCTTCTCCCTCTCTGCACGTCACTGAGGGGGAAAAAGTCCCGCCCATTAGTGACGCTGCCCTATAAGCAGAGACACAGCCCTGAGTGAGAAGCTGCGTCCGCCTCCGCCATTAACGTTACTGATCACTGTAGCTGCTGGAGATATACAATGTCAGCTCCAAAGAGGCTTTTCAAGTGTTGTGTTTTGGGATGCACTAACGAACATAGAAGTCTCCATAATCTCCCCTCATCTGAGCAGCTGAGGACACTGTGGTTAAGCTTCATTGTCTAAGGAAATGTCCCTGAAAAAAATCGGTAAAGTCCCCAATATGTGTAGGGATCAATACCAACGCTTCGTGCGCGAACGTCAGCTCCAGACAAAGTAAGTTTCACGCGTTTGTTTTCTAAATTGCCTTTTTGAAAGAGCTTCTTGGCACTCTGTAAGGCTAATGATGCTAAAGCTACCATTGTCTCTGTGTGTTTTCACTGGTGCTGTCTTCATGAATGATCGTGAATAGGAATGTGGTAGTTAAAAGTTGCAGATGCAAGTAATGTGAGTCGATCGCTTGAGTTTGTTGAGCTCATAATCAGGAGTGGGTCTTATAAAGTTTGTGATAGCATGCCATGCACCATGAGACCAGCTATGTTGTTATTTTTATCGCGCTGTGCTCCCTGTCTGTGCAATTCATAAACGCAAATTTATTATGCACAGTACAATAAGATGACTGACTTTGAAACGGAGTATGTTTCTGTAAAGATAACAGGCTTGTACTAATCGTGGAATGTTTATTTGCCAAGGCTAGCTCTGCTAATGCGGGAGCTCGAGCTCTTGAAGCTCCGCCCTCTTCTCCGGGAGCAGCAGCTCACTCGCATTTAAAGCAACACACTCAAATACAGAGCGTTTTGGCTCACACCCTAAAAATGGCAATTTTAGCAAGCTATAAAAAATTATCTGTCGGGTATTTTGAGCTAAAACTTCACATACACACTCTGGGGACATCAGAGACTTATTTTACATCTTGTAAAAAGGAGCATAAAAAAGCGACACATATGCAATAAAAAAAATATATAAAAAAAACTGACAAAATTGATTGTGAAATGCAATGCTGGGGACTGAAATGATATGGAAAAACCCCCAATATTTTTAGCTCTAAAGCTGCTATTTTGCCTCCTCAAGATTCTGAGTGATAATTTGGTGGCTTTTTTCAGCAAATACTGATTTTTGACTAATTCTATGTATTAATCAGCATATAAAGGCATTTATTTTAATCAACGGGAAGCCCTAGTTTATATTAATATGAGAACAGTGCATCAGAATTTTACAGGAAGATATACTAACAACTGATAACATGAAAAACTTTACCCATCAAAGGCCTGAGTGCGGGAGAGGAAAGATGACTGCTGATGAGTTTGCACTTATTAATGCATGAGTTTAAACTGGGCACAGGCATCAGAAAGTCGGGGGGAAATCAATACATGAGGAGAGGACATGGGCCTTGGGGCCTGCCAGAAACTGACTTCAAAACTCTCTGAACGTCCTCTTAAATCTCTGTCTGCATGAAGTTACAAAACAAACAAGAATTCTTTGACATTTATGCAAGATAAGCACAAGGACTGACATAAAACAGGAGGAAAACTAGCAGTTGTGTAGCACTAAAAGTAGGCCAAATTTCATACTTTTTTTTTTTTGTGGTCTCTTATGCTCAAAGCTGCATTTATGCGACCAAAACTACATCAAAAACAGTAATAGTGAAATATTATTATGCTTTAAAATAACTGTTTTCTAGTTTAAAATGTAATTTATTCCTGTGATGCAAAGATACATTTTCAGCATCATTACTCCAGTCTTCAGTGTCACATGACCCTTCAGAAATCATTCTAATAAATATGCTGATTTGGTACTCAGGGTACATTTTTTATTATAGTTGTGCCGCATAACATTTTTGTGGAAGCTGTGATACATTTAAATAAAAGGAAATAAAATAAAATAGTACTGACATAAAGGTTTGAAAGGTAGTATTTAACGTAACATGCAACCATGAAGGATTCATTTTATGTCATTTGGAAACTGCTGTGCATGTTTTTTCATAGGCAATGCATTATAGACTTTATAGTATGCACGAGGGTGACTATTATCAGGGGAGTGTCTCCATATAAGTGATTAAAACTCAGCGCAGCTCTTAATTTAATGGTCTTGTTGCTGAAACAGCATGATAGTCTATGAGTATGATGCATCAAACATGAGGGATTATTTATAAACGTCTTGAGTTCTTACTTTGCCTGTAATTATTTACACACCCTGAAAAGTAAGCCAGGATTTAGGTAATATATAAATGTGAGAAGTATTTAATTTGACTCAGATAAAACCAAAGCAATACAGAAACGGAGAGTTGTAAATGAGGAAAAACATCTCAACGGGAACATCGAGATTACTTCATCAATTCTGCAGTTATCTGATAATTATTGTCAACATTTCACTGTGGTTGTCAAGTAATATTGCATTAATAAATCACATTTCCTACATTCAGTAAGAAGTGTCAGCATATTACATCATGGACTGTTGCACCTACACAAGTCTCACTGCTGAGGGATTAAACTGGAAGTAATAGAAATCTAACACACACACACACACACACACACACACACACACACGTTGGTATTTGTGGTTTACGGGGACTCTCCATAGGCGTAATAGTTTTTATACCGTACAAACTGTATGGGCTATTGCCCTACACCAACCCTACACCTAAACTTAGCCCTCACAGGAAACTTTGTGCATTTTTAGATTTTCAAAAAAACACAATTTAGTATGTTTTTTAAGCCTTTTGAATTACGGGGACATAAGCAGTGTCCTCATAAACCACCTTCAAATTGTAATACCTCTGTCATACCCATGTCATTAAACAAATTTGTGTCCCCGTAAACCACAAAAACCAGTACACACACACACACACACACACACACACACACACACCCTTAAAATTTGGGTTCAGTAAGAATTTTTCTTTGTTTTTGAGCATTTTGCATTTATCTGATGAAAAACAGTGTAAGTCCAGTAAAACAACAATATTGTGAAATATTCTTAACAGTTAAAATAACTATTTTAATACATTTTGAAATGTAATTTATTCCTATGATGAAAAGCTGAATTTTCAGCATTATTACTCCAGTCTTCAGTGTCACATGATCCTTCAGAAATCATTCGAATATGCTGATTTGATGCTCCTGAGACATTTCTAACTATTATCAACACTGAAAACAGTTGTGTTGCTTAATATTTTAGTGGAAACCATGATACATTTTTTTCAGGATTTACTGATGAATAGAAAGTTCAAAAGAACACCATTTATTAGAAACAGAAATCCTTTGTAATATCATATGCCATTACTGTCACGTTTGGTCAATTTAATAAATCCTTGCTGAATAAAACTATTAATTTTATTAAAAAAATTATACTGATGACAAACTCGGTATAGTATATGACACTTACTAATTTTGTTCAACTCCTGACATGATCATGTAAAGTACACTAGGTGAATTTTCACTAATTACAAAATATGTTAAACTTGTTTATACGGCATTTTCAATTTTGCTACACTCACAGCCTAAGGTAATTGTATTCGTGAAGGCTCTCCATATTTGCCATCTTCAAAGGCACACTGCAATCTGTTGGGCTCACACTACAAAGTACGGAGGGAAAAAACTGAAGTCAGTGGAGTTCAGCTGGACTTTGCCAATTTGGGATTCTGTCCTGGTCTCTTGCTCTGATCTATTCTGAATTTTTCTCACATCTGGCACCTCATTCTTTTCTGAGCCACACTTTCATGTTTGCCCATTCTTCAAATGCACACTATTATAATTAATGTGTTTCTAGAAAATCAGGTAGTGTTCTTCTTAGTGGTATGTTATGGAAAAGACTTTCTTGAGTAAAAACTAACCAATCAGAATTAATATTTCAAATGTTGTAATATTAGTGTAACCTAAAGGGGTGACCTCTGGGTTCAACCGCTAATTAAATTAAGTTGATTTTTAATTATCCATGTCATAGCATTTAAATGGAAAATTACTGTGCTTATTTAATTTAATGGTTTAAGTGGATTATATCAAATAAAAAGTAGCGCGTTCCTAAATGCTGGGCTCACAAAAAGCATTTAAAGGCTTAAGTAATGAGAAAGTAATTTGAAAACAACTTGATTTTAACAACCTCCAGTCACACTTCATTTCACTTGCACAAAGACAAACTTTTTGAGGCTGTCTGAAACCCCAGATGGTTTGTTTCAGGAGGTGAAGCAGTATCATATTTTGCACCTGATTCAGCAGTATGTTATTTTGGTCACTGGGCCAGGGAGCCTTTAATAAATGAACAAGAAATGTGATTTTACATAACAATTTGCCTATTTTAAATGCACATACATAGACTGTAGAAATGACATTTAGAAAATCAGGCTGAGGATTTTTTGGTCAGGGGCCAAAGGCTTGTCTGAATATAAAAAAAGAAACTAGATGACACTACAGGCTACAAGAAATGCTGATGGGATGGAGGGATGAAAGTGTACTGGGGTCTCAGCCCTGCAGATGTAGGCACACATGCACGCTACATTACTCACTGTCTGCACACACAGAGGTGCTTTGTCAATTATTTACACTGGATATTGCAGCTCAGATACACACTGTCCCCACATGTTACATATTAAATACAGCACAGCCCCTGCATATAACACGGACTAAAACATCTCTTGGTTATTACAGAAAGCTAATTAACTACAACACTGGAATGTTATTGGGAGAGGGGCAGAAGGATCAGTGAAAGAGGATGAAAGCAAAAATAGATGAGGAGGGAGAGAGCTATCCTGTAAGAACAAGAAAATATGACATCAGGTTGAGTGTCTAGTCAGGCAGTGTTGCTGAACAGAAGCAGCAGTATGTTAGATAGTACATAGAATGTGGTATATATAGCTGTAGGTTATATAGTGCATAATTCCGTTCAAAAGTTTTTTTTAATTAATACTTTTATTCAGCAAGTATGCATTAAACAATAAAGACATGTTACAACAGATTTCTTATTGCAAATAATTGCTGTTTTTCAGAACTATTTATCAAAGAATCTTGGTTTCCACAAAAAATATCAGTTTTTAAACATTGATAATAATAGTAAATATTTCTTGAGCAGAAAATTAACATATTAGAATGATTTCTGAAGGATCATGTGACACTGAAGACCACAGTAATGTTGCATTACAGTAATAAATTACATTTTAAAATATATTAAAATGGAAACAGTTTTTGCATTGAATTTGCTTTGTTAACCATATGAAATAAATATTAAAATAAATTAAATTACTTGTGACTAATCTAATGATTTTTTTTTCAGAAAAGAAAACAAAATAATGCGCAATGTGTGCAAGTTTTATAACATTTTGTCAATGACAATCAGAGCAAAACTGATTGGGTTTAAATAGTTTTTGGTTGAACTGTTTTTGGTTTAAAAGTACTTTCTGAATGATTCAGTGAGACATTTGTTTGTTTTTAAATCATTGCATGAATAAAAGAATATCTCCAGAACTAATGACAGTCTTTCTGGAAAAAAAGAAATAATAAAAATAAAAATAAAAAAATAATAAAGAACAAGTGAAAAACAGTGTGTTGGACTGTTATATCAGCGCTCAACCAATCAAATTCATATACAGTATACTCTATATTTCATGTAATACAGTACCACTGGTCCAAGAGTGCTGATCTAGAATAAAACAGTTGGGGGACATTTCACGGTTTGTATCGCTTGCTTGTGTTAACAGCACAACCAGAAGCTAGCGTGGAATAGTGTGATTTTGAATGGAATTGCAAGGAGTGTGTTTATTCTCAGTTCAGGATCGCTTGGAGCGGCATTTTGTTCACCACTGAATAGGAAGCCTGAAATGGAGTGGAGCATATGCTACTTTCAAGTCGTGTCTTGATTTGAATGATGTTATATATGAGCTCAGTACACATAAACAGGACCACAAAGTCATTATACCTGTGGTCGTGTCAGTTAGAAAGTACTATACTGTATTCTAAAAGGCCTATATTCAGTTTTATGAATGCTATTTTAAACCTCCTCTCTAATTTGTTTCCTCCACTCCATCTGGATCATGGCTAGCACACAGCGTTCAAAACATTTTCTGGGTTTTTACTTGAGCCCTGGGGCGCCGCACTGGCGATGATCCATTTGACCAGACAGCATTTCATGAGGGATTTGCGGGAGATGCACGGCTTCTGCCACTTCCCGTCGCTCTCCTTCTGCCCGCTGGGGTCCCCGTCCCGCCCGTTGGCATCAGGCAGCAGACCTCCATCGACGCCCTTCTGTCCGTCTGCCTGGAGGACAAAGACAATGAGAAAACACATTAAAAGAGACCAGATCTTAAAAGAAAGTCAACGTGGTCACACAGAATATCATCTCTTTGAACGTGCTGTTATTACAAACCTTACTGTCTGCTCAGACATATTGATTTTAGGTTATTAAAACCTGTAGATAAAATCTTTTGCGGATCAAATTAAGGAGAAGCTGATGATTCTGAAAATACCAGATCTATCATTTAACATGATCAAAATGGTGTCAAATAAATCCTTATATTTTACATAGATTCCTACAACTTCCATTATCACATCAGGATGGTTATGGGGATTTTACCCCTGTAGTTAATTTTTAATTGGTTAATTGGTTAAACTCGCCATGTTACAATGCTCCCCAGCCACCCACAGACAGTTCCACCATCAGCAACAGAAACTAGATAAAAAAGTTTGTCGAGACAAACTTTAAGTTGGCTTGAGAAAGCCGGACCATAAAGTTTAAAGTTTGAAAAGTTTAAAAAGTTTTTAGTTTGAAGCTTTTCAGTCTGAAATAGTTTGAAGTTTAACATAGTTTTAAAAGCTTAAAGTTTGATAGATAGATAGATAGAT
>JAFVLL020041229.1:0-18059 GCA_021397915.2 Tor tambroides | reverse complement strand
CAAGTTTGGTCAGAAATCTTGGTGTAATCTTTGATGATCAGCTGACCTTCAAAGACCACATTGCAAAGACAGCTCGATCTTGCAGGTTCGCATTGCACAACATCAGAAAGATCAGGCCCTTCCTAACGGAGCATGCTGCACAACTTCTTGTCCAGGCCCTTGTCATTTCTAGGCTGGACTACTGCAATGCCCTTCTGGCTGGACTTCCATCATGCACAATCAAACCTCTACAAATGATTCAGAATGCAGCAGCACGACTGGTCTTCAACGAGCCCAAAAGAGCCCATGTTACACCTCTTTTTATCTCCCTGCACTGGCTACCAGTCGCAGCTCGCATCAAGTTCAAGACATTGATGCTTGCGTATCGAACAACCACAGTTTCTGCACCCACCTACTTCCACTCACTATTACAAATCTACATTCCCTCCAGAAGCCTGAGATCTGCTAGTGAGCGACGCCTCGTGGTACCATCACAGAGAGGCACAAAATCACTTTCCAAATCATTCTTGTTCACTGTTCCTGGCTGGTGGAACGATCTTCCCACCCCAATCCAGAATGCTTTCAAGCGACAGCTGAAAACTCATCTCTTTCGACACTATTTGACTTCGTCCTAAAAAAAAAACAAAAAAACGTTCTCCTTATTTATTCCTTCCCTTTCTAGCTTGTAATTATTTGGAACAATGCCTGAAACTTGGTATTATGAGCACTTCCTGTGTCTGTCTGCCCCTTTAGAATGAATCGCTTTATTTATTCCCCAATTGTAAAGCGTCTGCAAAATGACTAAATGTAAATGTAAATGTATTTGGACATATGATATGTAATAATAATAATAATAATAATTCTATATGTATTATTATGATACAGTATATAGAGATATAGAAATATGCATTTTATATTTGCATACAATGTACATTTAAGTAAAACTACTAGCCCAATGAGACCTGTAACGACTCAACGACTGAGCGTCTGCGACATCTGTGTTCAGTCAGTGACAGTGAAGCACAGGCTCTTGGAAAGCAGCGCATCAAGCTGCCCATCAGAGCTGCAGGCAGGGCTTCATTTGTGCTGGAACAAACCCAATCCAGCTCCTCCGCAAATACACCAGGAACCTTATTTAGTTTAACTCACCTTTAAATAAGACATGTATGCTATAATTTGTACACGTTTTGTTAAAGCATCAAGTATAACTAATGTATCAACTCAAGTATAACTAAGGTTGTCTATGGCAATATGACTGTATCACATAGAAAACTCATCATTACTGTGTAAAAATACTGTCAGTGCACTTGTTAAACACTTATACACTTTCCATAATCACGCTGACAGATCGGTCATCATTCCTGATTTCCTCATGGAGCAGCGGCTGGAAGAGCGGATGGACGGATCTCTGAAGATCTGGTTTAGCGTGCTGGCTGTGAGCGTCAGTGTCCTGAATTGCTGGCCGGCTTCAGTCATGCGTGTTTGCACAGCTGTGGGCCAGCGGGGTTCACACTGCACCACTGGAGCTGAAGGTACCACAGGGACCACTGACAATAACACCGATCACGTCCGATCACAAACGCAGGAGGCTGGGAAATCACTTACAAGTTTACTGACTGAACAAAATATATGAGCTGTTTGGTCTTTGGTAGGTTTACTGCATGGCAACACCTTAGAAACCAGCCATCAGCACCCAAAAGCACAGTTTTCTTTTGAAAACGCTAATAATAATTATATTAGATTAAAATTATTAATGATATTTTTAGAATATATTTTATGTATTGTATATTTTTAATATTTTGTATTATTTATTCATTTAAATAAGTATTACTATTATATACTATTATATATTTTATAATATTAAATTTACAAGATTTTTACGGTGTAATATTGTATTTTATATTTGCAATTTATTTAATATTTATTTCAATTAATTTAATAATTTTATTCATTAAACATTTTGTTACATATTTTGTTACATATACTATTATAACTTTGTATTTGTTATTTACATTTTTATAATTTGTAATACATATGTGTATTTTATATATATATATATATATATATATATATACACACACACACATATTACTATTATATACTATTATAATATGTTTTATTAATTTATTTTCTAAATTATTGTGCGTGTGTGTGTGTGTGTGTGTGTGTGTATAATAATATTTTATTTAATATTCTTAGTTTACATGATAATATAACTTCAAATGTTTAAATTATAAATGAAACACACACACACACACACATATATATATATACTGTATATTATTATTATTTTATCTTATATTCTTAGTTTAGATTATAAATATTAAATTATGACAAATATTTCAATTATGAATGAAAAACATATTCTAGAATATTTTGTTACATTATGCTGTTAAATCTTACTTCTGTTTTTATAATTTACATTTATAAATGATATTATTTATTTAATATTTAGAATTTATATTAATGTTTTGCTTACTGTGATTTACCAAGTTTACAGTGATTTACAGATCACAGGATAATTATAAATATTTAAATTATAAATTAAACATTTTTAATTATAAAACATAAAAATATTGTTATATTTTTATGTTGTAATATTTACAGACATTGTTATAGTATTTATGATTTATAAAATTAATAATTTACTTTTATATTTACAATTTTCATATTTACAATATAATTCAAAGTAACATGTATATATAGTAATATTTTATATTAAAATTCTAAATATGTGAACCTGGACCAAAACCAGTCATAAGGGTTAATTTTTTGAAATTGAGATTTATACAACATATGAAAGCTGAATAAATAAGCTTTTCATTGATGTATGGTTTGTTAGGATAGGACAATATTTGGTTGTGAGACAACTATTTGAAAATCTGGAATCAGTGGGTGCAAAAAACATACTGAGAAAATCACCTTTAAAGTTGTTCAAATGAAGTTCTTAGCAATGTATATTACTAATCAAAAGTTTTAATATATTTACAGTAGGAAATTTACTAAATATCTTCATGGAACATGACCTTTACTTAATATCCTAATGATTTTTGGCATAAAAGAAAAATGGATAATTTTGACCCATACAGTGTATTTTTGGCTATTTCTACAAATATACCCCAGCGACTTAAGACTGGTTTTGTGCTCCAGGGTCACATATTTATTTACTATATAAAATATAATGTCATACTACAACCCATCTTTGTAAAATAATTTATTTAAAAAAACAAAACAAAAAAACTTATTTCCAAATTATTCACAGCATTTATTTCCTCACAAGGACTGTACCAGACTACAGACATAAAGACAACAGTCTTTCAAAGAAATAAAATAAAGTAAAAAAAAAAAAAAACATTGCTACTAGCACAAAGAGAATGCAGTGACCAACTGTGAGAAATTTTCCCAGCGAGGTGTTTATAGTTTTTTGTGTGTGTGTGTGTGTTGGGGTGAGGATATCATAAGCGAAGGAATCGGAGACAAAAGCAACAATAGGCATGAAGGCCAAGTCCCTCACAGCTAAACCCCGAGGAGATAGTCAAGCAGCTTTTGTTGGTTGAAAAAAAAAATGGAAGTGTATAAAAAAGGCAAAGACATTAAAGAATATCATTCATGAAAGGCTCAAGTAAAATCCAATCCTTTCTGTCTTGCAGTTAGTCTCAATCCAGAGCGAAAACTGCTGCTGGGAAAACCTTCCATGAGTGAGGAAAGCGACGGGAGCTTTAATTCAGTGTGATCGATGTAACAGTAAATAGATTCTTCAGACAAGCGCTATTGATCACATAAAGAGCTGAACGTTTACAGCAATCATCTGTCATCTTCTGGAGGTCTCATATGGCATGGTGAGAGATGGCTCTGTAATCATGGGAATTATGGGAAAGATAGTGTATTATACATTTTCATTCTGGAGGCTGAAAGTCAACATGAAACCATCCACAAGCCATTTCACCTCTCAAATATGATGAGTAAAACAGGATGTTACGAAAAAATAGTGTTTTATAATATTATCAATATTATAGTGATTGGATCATGAAAAGTAGGTGGGTGTCAATTTTAATTAATACTAGTTTTGTTACTGTTAACTAAAACTACTAAAAATAATTGTGTTAATTGAAATAATATTAAAAATAAATATTAGATTACAAATTTCAAAAAACAGAAATAAACTGAAATCAAATCAATTGTAAGTTGAAGTACTAATATTACTAAAATTGAATATTAAAAGTAAAATAGAAATATTAAAAACAAACAAATATCATAGCATGTAACAAAATTGCTAAAAAGCTCATTTCAAATATTACTCAACACTATAATAGTTTATAAATGAGATATTATGAAATAAAATAAAATATTAGATTCTAAACTTAAAAATTAGAAATAAACTGAAATGAAATTAATTTACGATGAAGTACTGAATTTACTAAAACTAAAACAGAAATAAAAAATATACTGAAAGCAAAATAGAAATTTAAAAAAAAAAATAAAATTGACAAAGCATGTAAAAATACTAAGGGCCAGATTTACTAAATAGGGCAAATTAGCGTTAGAGCGCAATTCCATAAAAGCGCCGATGGGAGGGGAGAATTCTGCATGTGATTTACTGATAATGCGCACATTAAAAAACACAGACACAGCCAGATCATTTCCATAATGACCAGCACAATCTACCAAGAGCAGTGCAAATTACCACCTGCTTTAAGACATGCTTCTTTTTTGGTGTTAAATAATGGCGCAAATACCAGTAATTTGTCGAGCGCAAATGTTAGTAAATTGCGTTGCGTGATTCATTTTAATACTCTCCTCCCATAAATTTTGCATCTGAAAGAGAAACTCCTACAAATGCATATTCAATAAGATCAGACGCAAAATAACTGTGTCCACGCCTTTTCAGCGCTAATTCTTCACAGTGTGTCTTTAGTAAATCCTGACAGTACTACTCTAACGCCAAAAGACAGTTTGCGCTGGCGCAAGCTGTTAGTAAATCTGGCCCTAAAAAGCTAATTTAAAATTTTAATAAATGCAACAACAGTATATTAATAATTCTAAAATAGCACTTTTTTGTACTGTTGTGGCAGTAAACAGCCTCAAGGGGGCGATAAAGTTCCCTTCAGAATGCCTTGAACAGGATTTTTATTTAAGCAGACAATTAATACTATATATCTGTTAACAGTTTAAAATTAATCTAAAATTTGTTTTCAACGTTAACTTGCAACAGAAATTCATTAAATTCATAACTATTTTACATTTTGCTAAATTGGTGTATGAACACTTACAATCTAATTCCTACATTTTCGTAAAACCTGTGCAGGTTCGTAACTTAGTAAAATTGGGTTGAATGTTGCTTAGCCATTAGAGTAATTTAATTTAAAGAAAATGCTGAAAGCTGAAAGAAAGAAAAACACACTTTATACTAATGCTGTAATGCCCCTTGTGGTAACACTGAGAAAGCACATACTTGTGTTGTTTTGAACTGCGGTCTGACATTTCGGAAAGCAACAACATATGAAAATTAGCTTGTGTAGCAAGAATTTGCAATTATGTATTTGCGCAGAATATGCTAACCATTTTGCTAAAAGCTAATTTACTAGCATTTGTGCATTGTGAGTGTTCATTTCAGACTGCGGCAAACAAAAACCTCTGTAATCAGGCTAAAAACTCAGGTTTTTCTCTCCCTAAATGCTCTTGCATCTTTCACAAAAGTATGCTAAAGCCCAGCGGTGCATTTCAGCTAAGCTAAGAAAGCTACGTAGTCAAAAAGATGCTTTTGCTGCAGTTTCCGTGGCCTCCTGCCAGTTTCACAGCACAGTGAATGGGGTTAGACGCTTGCCGTCTCAACACAAGCTTTCATCTTGGATTATATTCTTCATCTCGGCGAGTGGAGAGTCTGCTACTCCTGCCCTAGAGCGCTCTTTAGCGTCCGCCCACCATCGCGCAAAAAAAGAGAAAAGCTCCCCACAGACATCTCTCTTGAACATCATCTCACCGATAATTCAGATTCCTCCACTTGTGTGGCGTAGGGGCAGATCAGGAAAGCATGACTGCTCACATGAGACAGATCTGCCAGTTCGAGTCAAAGGTTGAGAGGGAAAAGATCCTTTCGCACTCCACTGGGCTGCATGGAAGCTTTGCACCGATCACGAACGCTTAAAATCACGAGTGCTGCGATGTATTACGGGGAAACACACCTGCTCGGTCTCAGAATCTCATCAGAGTTCACTATGTGATCACATTTTGACTAAAGATATTATTTACACATCACATGTGTCATAGATTAAACACCAAAAGTTACCATGGTATTACTGTGTTTTTTGGATGATACATTATTTAGCTTTTCTAGCTTTCAAACAGATTTTGCTACTTTGGATCTGAGCAGTGAATACCACTGTTTCTTATATACGGTACCATGGTAATACCGTGATTTTGTAGTACTGTGGATTAATGGACATGGTATCATGGTAATACCATAGTGATTTGGACAATATCATCACTTACAATAAGGTATGACCATGTTTTTTTTTGTTTTTTTTTTGGATATTGCACTATAGTACTACCACTACTGTTTGGTAAATGTACCATGGTAGAATTATGGTATTTTTGGAAGTGCTATATGAAAACCATGGTGTGAATTTCAGTTGTATATTTTAAAGTACCATATTATTACCATTGTACTTATTTTACACTAAAGGATGGAGTTTTTTCACATTTACCATGGTTTTACCGTTTTGTAAATGTACCATGGTGATTAACGTGTTTTTAAACAAACCATGGTATTACAATGATTTTTGGACATGTAATGTGGTAATACTGTTTTTTTTTTTCTGTTTTTTTTTGCATGTTGTATCATAGTGGGGTTTTTTCCTACCATTATAGAATACCATAGTAATTTAAAGGTTTTTAGATGTAGAGTACCATGACAATACCAAGGTGGTTTTAGGACAATATCATCACTTACATTAAATGTACCATGGTAGAATAATGGTATTTTTTACAAGTACTATATAAACACAATAGTACATGAATTTCACCACTATTATGGTACCATAGTATATATTTTAAAATACCATAGTATTATCATCCATGGTACTTTTATACAGTAAAGGATTGAACGTTCACACATCTGCCATGGTTTTACCATAGTTTTTCAAACATGTACCATAGTGATACCACAAAATTTTCAACATACCATTGTATTACAATGATTTTTAGACATACACCATGGTAATTTTTTATGTAAATACCATTGTTTTGGATGTTGTACCATAGTATTTTTTGTACATCTACCAGGGTAGTACCATAGTAATTTGAAGTATCTTGAAATACCATAGAAATACTATGGTTTACCATATATGAATACAGTAATCATTTAGTCATGGTGACATCATGCCGAATAAAATAAACTGATAGATATTTATTGTGTTAGATCCAAAATCTATTACATCTTGCCAATTGAGACAATCACAAAATATACCATGGTAATACCATGGTTTCTTAGATATGTTACTATAGTAATACCATGGTGTTTTTCGACAATGTCATCACTTAAAACAAATGTACCATTGTACGACAACGAATTTTTGGACATTGCACCATTGTACTACTACTACCACATTATTTTGGAAATGTACCATGGTATAATCATGGTATTTCGAAGTACTGCATAAAAACCATGGATTGCAGCCATGGAAACATGAATTTCATTTCCATTTCAGTATTACATGTACAATAGTGATACCATGTTTTACCATTTTTTGGACACATACCATGGTAATACTGTGGAGGTTTTTGGACGTTGTACTGTTTTTGGACATACCTAACATATTTGAAGGTATTGCTAAATGTATCTACATATAAATACATATAAACACCACTGTATATTGTGACATCATGACAAAAAAAACTGGGGATTGTTGGTTTGAAACATCTGAATCGTTAGGTAATTTTCAGCAACATAAAATAAAATATGACTTGCACACAAAGAGTCTTTGCGGGTCAGGTGTAAGAATCTGACTGTATGAAAACTGAAGGTTTGTTCTGAAGAGATGAGAATAAGTTGAATGTTCTTTTAAATGATACACAGACCTCAAACTCAAAGCGACAGGCCCCTGCAGCCAGAATGACAGAACGCATCGTGGTTCCCATTCTTGATCTTGTATCTTGGAGCCACAAAGCAAGTCATCTAGAAAGGCAGAATTACACTGAATAATGGCCATTATGCGGGAAGTAAACCGCAAAAAGGCACAATAATGAGTACTGCTGAATGCAAACTACTGTACTGAGAGCCGAGGTTAACATCTCAGTAAAAGCTATTTTAATCACAATCACTGAAATATGCTTCCTAAAGACCCAATTAAATTAAAGTTTTGTTATTTCTTTTAAAATTGAGGCTGTATTCTAGTGTAGGCCTAAAAGTTGAAAGTTTTTTGGCAAAATTGCTGATGCTACCTTATCTTACATTTCAAATTCGATTCACATAAACAGAATTGCAAATCAGTTTATTAAAAAGGCTGTTTAGGCTAACAGACAACGCTAACAATAACAGGTTACATAAAACATCTGTTAACAGACCACAAAAACACTTTGAGACCAAATGACAGCAATAAATATGTAGAATTACCCACAACAGTCACACGCTTTAGCTTTAGCAAACGCTCTTGCTAACTGCTCAAGACACGCTCATGCAGTTTTGTACTGCTTAATGGCCATCTGCTGCATTTTTCAGAACAAGAAAGGAAGTATCGATTTTACTGAAGCCACTGCACACGGTTGTCATTGCATTCAAAAAAGCGGGAAACATTTCATAGGAAACACACGCAGGTGACAATTTCAGCAAGGCTAATTAGTTGTTAAACAGAGTGTGTTTACTTGTACAACAAAAAGCTGATAACAATACTCGACCGACATATTTGTCAATGGCCGATTTGATCACAACAGCTAGAAAGCTGGGTTGCTAATGGCTAATAAAATACAGCTGTATATGTGATACAGGGTAATACAATTTGATTACAGCAAGTGAGATGCATATATACACTGAAATTAAAAGTTTTAACTCAAAAAATATATTTTTTAATACAACTTTCACTAGAAATTCACTTATTTATATATATATATATATATATATACAGTATCTCACAAAAGTGAGTACACCCCTCACATTTCGGCAACTATTTTAGTCTATCTTCTCAAGGGACAATACTATAGAAATGAAACTTGGATATATTTTAGAGTAGTCAATGTGCAACTTGTATAGCAGTAAAGATTTACTGTCCTCTGAAAATAACTCAACATACAGCCATTATTGTCAAAAAAGCTGGCAACAAAAGTGAGTACACCCTAAGTGATAACAGCTATACATCGTTTAACCATGCAAAGCCACATGTCCTATTCATCATGTTCATGTTTTTGTCTGCTTGACAGGACCATACAAATTTGTGTATCTTGTATTAGAGCAGTTAAAATTTGGTGCTTTGAGTACAATTCTCTCATACTGACCACTGGATGTTCAACATGGCACCTCATGGCACAGAACTCTCTGAGGATTTGAGAATTAGAACTGTTGCTCTCCACAAAGATGGCCTAGGCTATAAGAAGTTCAGTAACACCCTGAAACTGAGTTACAGTACAGTGGCCAGGGTCATACAGAAGTTTTACAAGACTGCTTCCACTCGGAACAGGCCTCGCAAGCGTCGATCAAAGAAGTTAAGTCCTCGTGCTATGCATCAGGTGCAGAAGATGGCTTCAAAAAACAGACGCATGAGTGCTGCTAGCATTGCTTTAGAGGTTGCAGAAGCGGAAGGTCAGCTTGTCAGCGCTCAGACCATACGCCGCACACTGCAACAAGTCAGTTTGCATGGCCATCGTCCCAGAAGGAAGCCTCTTCTGAAGCTGGCTCACAAAAAGCTTGCAAACAGTTTAATGTAATTTATTAATATCCTAATGATTTTTGGCCCATACAACGTATTTTTGGCTATTGGTACAAATATACCCATACTACTTATGACTGGTTTTGTGGTTCAGGGTCACAAATGACCAAGCAACAGTATGTTAGAATCTCAAAATTCTCAAATAGCTGTAAATATTTTAGTCTATAAAAACTGCTTAATTATAAAAATCGGTTTTAATGGTTTACATGCAAATCCATAAACCAGGATTATAAAAAAGCCACCTCGACTTGTCAACAGATGCACATATATACATATTATGGAAGGCAGATGGGGCCAAAAGTCATTAAATGCAATGAGTGAAATTTGACCTTGTCAACCTGTACTGTTTGCCCATGTTAATGTAATAACATGCACAGCAGCCAATGAAATTTCTGTATTTGAGACTAATATTGCATAAGTGACATGATAGTTTGTTGGTGTATACGTATACAACACATCAGACCTCATGTTTATTCATGATGGATGTGCATATATGCAAATATGAAATGTTATATTTATTCATTAGGGAAAATGCGTAGATAAGTTGTGTGTGATGTTTTACGTTATAATTTATCATGTCCTTTTTAGATGTTTAGCTCAACATTTTCAGATAGAAAAGTCTTAACACTGTAACATTAATTAATTTACTTAGCACAGTAGATATCAGTAAAGCAATGCCGCAATAAATTAAAGAACCGATTAATATGTAGACAAATTTAGAGGTAAATATGCTTTATAATGTCTTACACGTTTGAACATAGCCAGAATGAGACACATTCAAATTTGTCATCATAACATGGTGAAACTGCATCTTTACACATACTACAGAAAACTAACACTTTTTGGCCCCGTCCATCTTCCATAGAAAATAAACCAGCAATAGCCTATAAAAACACTGCCTCGAGACCTTGACATCAACAGATGTGCATATAGTGCACAAGGCTGACAGTCAACATAACGCTGATTAAGATATACAACAATTTTATAAATTTGTTAAGGTGTAAATGCATATTTTACATATTATCAGCCCATTAATCAGTCTGTACAATATATTGGTCTATAACTAAACTGCAAATTAAAGACAGGCAAACCCACAGTATCATTTATTATGCCTTTTTACACATGCCATGTCCTATGCAATGACGATAGAAAGGGACCAAAATATTCTCTGCCATCAACAATGCAGTGTAGCACTGGAAACATTCATTCCAGTCTGTTCTCTTTGCATCTCCTGTAGTTAACACTAATTACATGCTTTGCTTCCTGATAGAGTGTGTACATTCATCCTTTACGTAAACCCTCATAAATGGCAACCCCTCTGTGAATGATAACTTTCAATTTCATTTATTAATTACTTTAAGAAAATAGTCCAGAGCTTGGGTCAAGATAGGAAGATGATCACAAAGAGATGACGAAAATAACAAGACTGAATAGTACCTGAAGTGTTTTAAAAATAACAATAAAAGAGTAGCTTAGCGAACTTTCCACTTAATACAACCAAAGTTCATTAAGCAGTTATTTACACAATACTCCAATAAGTAAAATAAAATACTGATTAACTTACACTTTAGACACAATGTTTCCAGTTACGTGTCTGTTTTTGTTCTTCAGACAAATTCGTTTTTGAACGAATCAATCAGTTCAGTGAATGATTCACTCAAATCAGTCACCTGAATGAATCAGTGCTTTCTGAACAGTTTGGAGAAACCAGTTTGGAGAATGACTCAAATATTCACTCATAAAATGTTTCAGTCCTGAATGAAGTTTTTTTTTTGTTGTTGTACGAATCAGTTCAATGATTCTTTAGACAGTCATTTGTCACCACCTACTGGCGTAACGATGTAACTTCTAATCAAATCCTCTAAAAAAAAAATGAAACTGTTGTCACACAACAAAAGAAATAATGCCCTTTTTCAGTGCAAAAAGTTGCACAGCATAACTTTAAATCAAAAAGTTATACTAAAGCTAAAATTGAGGGAAGTTTTCCAAAAATGTAGAGTTCGTTGGTAATAACTTACCTTTGTAAGTACACACTCGGACCACTGCGGGAAAGATAAAGAGGGCGATAGTGCCAGTGGAAGTTAGAGCAGATAGCCTATCCATAAATTTAGTTTTGTAGACATTTATTGTCTGAGCCTGACATTGGTTTTTGTCATTGCAGACACTCGGCCAGTTATTTCATTTATCTCCACAGATAAATGAACCGAGGCAAATGTATTGAGCTGTAGGAAGTGTCAAGCTTTAGTATCTGTGTCGACTATCAGACAGTTTCCAATAATTAAAGATCGTGAAAGTGATTTTTTCAGGTTCAGGGAGTGGGGTTTTTGAAGAGAGAGAGTGTGTTGTAAACTTTGCTTCTTTTACTTTTGTTTCCAAGGCAAGGAGAATGAGATGGAACTTAAACTAATGCGATAAAAGTAAAACTAATTATATTTCAGGATGTCTTGTATCCACTGAGATTTTAAGAAAGCATCTATAACATATGTCCAAAGAAATATGACTTCTTAAAAAAAGTGGTCCAGTAAACAATACTGTCATAATATACTACTAAAGCTTACCTAATGATATCAATGAAATTGGCGTCTTTAAATGTTATCAAAATTGCAGAAGTTGGCACTGGCTGAAACTGCATACAAAACCTGCAGATTTACATTAAAAAAAAAAAACCTTTATCACTTGTTTCTCTAGAGTGTCACTGCATTGCCATTCATCTCGGCAGTTAGCTTGGTTGTTTTGTTTAAGTCAAAGAAAATTAAGTTATTTAAAGGGTTAGTTCACCCAAAAATGAAAATTCTACCGTTAATTACTCACCCTCACCCATAAGACCTTCATCAGAATACATTTATTAAGATATTTTTTATTGAAATTCGAGAGCTTTCTGACCCTGCATAGACAAAAACGCAACTGACACGTTCAAGGCCCAGAAAGGTAGTAAAGACATCATTAAAATACTCCATGTGACATCAGTGGTTAAACGGTAATATTATGAAGCTACGAGAATACTTTTTGTGTGCAAAAAAAAAAAGCGTCTTCCGTGTTAGTTTGTGTTGTTAATATGTATTAACTCAATATTACAGATCTATAAAATGGTAACTTTTGAATGTCGCGTTAGCTAACAGCTTTGTTTTGTTGTATTGTGTTAGTTTAGCAAAGTCTTTTGCAGATGTAGATTTGACTGGCTTTGACCATTCCAATATGATGGACGGACAATGTACATATACCTGCCCACAGAAGCAGTCGCTAATGAGGCATCTATCTATGTATACATATGCCTGCATATACCACCTGCTGCTAATGTGGCTATGCTAATCTCAACTCTCTGTTTAGGAAATTGTGTTTTTCTGCATGGCTTCGACAAAATAGAGCAATAAATGTCCCATGGAGTTAAGAAAGATGTTATTCTTGTTCATAAAAAGATGTTTAACTGTAAATCACAGAACAATTTGATTCTGAAGAGAATACAAGCAACAAATTGTCAGTGAGAACGTTTTAAAGGTTAAATGCTGCAACTCATCATAAACGGCTGCAGATGTCACCGCGAAAGAGCACCGCCGTATGTTTGTGAACTAGCTGAACCCCACATCTCTGACTAAGTGATGAACGGCAGACTGTCTTTCACGGGAACTGCCCTCCCTGTGGTCGTCTGCGTTTACAGGCCACTGCCTCTCAGAGCAATCAGGCCCCAGCAGGCTTTACTGCGCGAAACCAAGAAAGCCCGATAGTGTACGTATGAAGGCACTGTAGATCAGCCATCGGTGTCGCTCATCACAATGTCAAGTCCGAGCGGGGTGAGTCACGCTGAGCTGCATTCACTGTCAGAAAACACTGACAGAACCACACCAAACAACTCATGGGGAACAGGACAGGAAACAAACATTCCCAACATTGTATGTTTTACTTCATAATGGATTGAAAACGAAGCTGTATTTTTCTGCTTGGGTGAGTCATCAAATCACATTACTCACAATTCCAATGAGTGACCTAGATGAAGATTAGCTAATGCTGCTGGCACGCATGTCACTTAAAATGGCAAAAACTGCATTCAACACAGTCTGTTTGGAGTCATATATATCCCTCCCTTCCCATGATGCTCTGAAAGGGAAGTACGAACATATAACAAAAGGAAGTGACATTAATGGATGTGAATCATATTTGTTGGATGATCCCGGCTGTTATACGCTTTATAAGCACACAAGCCTGTGGGACAGTCTGGCAAAACGTTGCGCTCAGGAAAAACCAGCCAAGCAAATTAATTAAACACTTCGCCACATGCTGAAACAAACCCATGATTAGGAAGAATCTGGCCAACATCAATGTGAATATGGTAATTATGAAAAAAAAAATAGAGGAAAAAAGGTCAGGTTATTCCATTTTCATGAAAAAATGACTAGAATATAATCATCATTTAGTGTCTAAAATTAAAAGCTTAGTTCATCCAAAAATGAAAATTCATCATTTACTAACCCTCATGTCATGCCAAAAAAAAATGTCTCTCTTCCGTGGAAGGCAAAATGTGATTTAAATTAGAACTGATCTGAATTTAATTCAGTCTGCTATTAACTACTGGTACTGGATGACTGATTCAGTGAGTTGAATCTTCAAGAAGCAGATTCGTTAATGAATTATTCAGGTTTGTGAAATGATTCACTGAAAAATACAGATTCTAAAAATTATTTGGTCTAGATTTTCTTGCAATAATGGCATTAATTTTGGTCTGTTCTTTCACGCAAAGTTTTCGTATACCTTCAAAAGGCTCAAGAACCGGGTTCATTAATGAATCATTCAGTTTTGTGAATTGCATAAACTGATTCAATGAAAAATACAGATTAAAAAAATGATTCAGTCAATATTTTACATTTAATTTGGTCTGTTCTCTCACACAAGTTTTTTTGTGTACCTTCAAAAGACTTGGAATATATATTTAAGAACTGGATTTGTTACCAAATCATTCAGTTTTGTGAAACGCATAAACTGATTCATTGAAAAATACAGATAAAAAAAATGATTTGGTCAAATGATTTGGTTCAATTTTTTATTGACATGAAGGTACGTAAATCAATGTAAAAGCTGATGAACTGCTGATGATCAACATGGTTATTCACTCCCCCCACCTACAATCCCTGCCGGACCTGAGACTCGAACCCACGACCTTCGGGTTAACAACAATATCAATGTTGATATTATTTATTTACCCAGTCAAGGTGAGTTCAGTGCAGCAGGTCCGCAGGCATTGGAGAGAGGAGAGTGAATAACCATGTTGATGATCAACAGTTCATCAACTTTACGGTGATTTATACGACTTCCATGTCATGTTGATATTGTTGTTACCCCGAAGGTCGTGGGTTCGAGTCTCAGGTCCGGCAGGGATTGTAGGTGGGGGGAGTGAATAACCATGTTGATCATCAGCAGTTCATCAGCTTTTACATTGATTTACGTACCTTCATGTCATGTTGATATTGTTGTTACCCCGAAGGTCGTGGGTTCGAGTCTCAGGTCCGGCAGGGATTGTAGGTGGGGGGAGTGAATAACCAGCACTCTCTCCACCCTTAATACCATGACTGAGGTGAGACCCTTGAGCAAGGCACCGAACCCCCAACTGCTCCCCGGGCGCCGCAGCATTGGCTGCCCACTGCTCCGGGTGTATGTTCACTACTGTGTGCATGCACTTGAATGGGTTAAATGCAGAGGACAAATTCCGAGTATGGGTTACCATACTTGGCCACACACCACTTCCCCCTTTCCCCCCCTTTTAATCTGTCACAAAAAGGTGAAGACACATTGCTTTAAATAAGTAGATATATAAATATGTTATTTTTAGTGGCTTAATGCAATGAATACTCCACATAGAGCTCTAGAAAAATTAGCCATCCTAGTTGGGGTAAAAGTCATAAAAAATGTTTTGTTCCCATTGCTTACACGCATTAAGTGATTTCATTCCATCCAAATGAATAGGCTATATTTCACCCATGAAAAGAAAATGAACCATAAACATTCCCATTACAGTTTATCAGTTCAGCCAAACTGATTATGTGAACTGCATAAAAGATTTGAGTCAAGAAACCCTGAGAGCTTCACGAATGAGCTTGTATAATGAGAGTAACCTGCATCCTCAGATTTAATACAAGACAAACAAGATCAAGAATGAAGGTTAGAGTTACAGTTTTCTTAATCACCTCGGTAATATATATCGTAGAAGATGTGTCAAAAACTATTCTGAATGTGATATAAATGTCTTTGGGGAATGTCTTATCCACAGCTATCAGTAATAAGCGTTTACTGAGCAGAGTCACGCTATTGCTCGTTGCATTTAGTCATTTTCATAAACAAGATAGCGAACACACATCTCTTCGTTACCGCATCTGCTCACTCCCACGATTCCCCAGACGAGTATTCAACATTCCTGAAGCTCTGAATATGTTTCTAATGAAATATCAAGTGGTTCTGAGGATGAGACGTTGTGGGTTTGTCTATTTATGCCGCTAAAGATCCGCACAGGTTTTCAGGTTGAGCGCGGACAGTAATGTGAGGAAGGCCTGCTGCCGCTTGTGTCATTTGTAAAACCGGTGAATTGATAGGAGCGGGATGTTAGCCTGGGGGATTTGTAAAGTGTGGCAAGTAGATTATGCAAATTGGACACGTTATCTTGATCGGTTCTGAAAATAGATGGGAAGCTGAAAAAATGAAGAACTTAAAATGAACTTGAGTGGAGTTTGGGGTGTGTAGTGAATTGAAGGCCTCAGTATTTTGTATACTTTAATAATTAAGTTAATGTCTATTTGACCCCAAATTACTTTTTTGATTCACCCGGAGCCAGACTTACACAAGACTCAACAGTTTTGCAGATATACTGTACAGGGGTTTAGTAATATGGTAATATAATTATTATTATTAATATTATCTCTAATAAAACAGTTTTGGTAAAATATTTGTAACTGAAAAAGATAACTTTTGTTTGCCAAATAAATAAATAAATAAAAGCATTATTATTTATTATTATTATTATTATTATTATTATTACAGTCTTGCATGCATTGAATTTCATGCAAAAACCAATTTATGAGTATATTTTCCAGAACTCATAGAGGGATTTGTAAAGTGTGGAATCAAAGTGAATTAATCTCTCCTTATGTAAATTGTTGCATTTTTATACAATGCAAATTTAATGCACCGGATTCACAAATGTTTCATATGGCTTGCAGTGTTAAAAACAAAAAAAATCATATGACTGCATTCACTGATAAACACATATAACCTCATAATCACATTTTCACAACCAGCCAGTACAAGTAACTATGGTCGAGACAATATTTCTGTGCTTTGTCAAACAGTGTTTGCTATGACTGGACTTCAGCAACAGGGCACAACCCTTTGATATTTAACATACATGCAATTCCAGAGAGTTCTAAAAATAGGAGGAGGAGGATGACGGCTCTATAACAGAGGGCAAATGAGCATTCTGCTCTCTGACCTCATCCCGCTCTGAGACACGAGGCAGAGGAAATATTTCTGAAATGCCATTTCAAATGGCAACAGCATACATGGCAACATCCATTAAAAAAAAGTATAACAAAAAATAAAATAAGTAAAATAAAATAATTAAGCAAAGCCTATTTAAAAAATTAGAAGGACATTTCATTATAATTGATCAGAAGAATTTATAAACAATAATTTAAAAAATTAAAGAAATTGGACCAAAACCTGGTGCAGAACTCAGTTCAAGTACTTGAGCATTCATGCAGCTACGATCAATTCTGCTGGAGCTAAATGCGGGAATCTGTCCAGATATACTGCTG
The DNA here is from genome assembly GCA_021397915.2 of Tor tambroides. NCBI lineage: Eukaryota > Metazoa > Chordata > Actinopteri > Cypriniformes > Cyprinidae > Tor > Tor tambroides. The sequence continues at coordinate 370 of JAFVLL020041229.1, read as the reverse complement.
CAGCCACTACGAGATATGATCAGGCAATGCTCTATCAGTGCTACAACTTCCTCCAAATGCATACACACACTGTCTGCAAACTGCAAATTCATCCTCGCTATTCTAATTTCACTCGGTTCTTATGATTAATGGGATCTCGCATCTTGGAATTCAAATTCTGATAAGGAAAGAGGATTAGCTCCTGAATGAGAGAGAGAAAAACAGAATAAAAATGCAATTTTTCTCCTTGTTCTTCTGAGTGTTTCAACAACTTTTTTGGTCAGAGCGGTATAACGGAGTTCATTGCTAATTAACCATATATGTAATTTACTGATTGTGAGCAACTTCTGTTTAAAAGCATCTTCACACAGTGTCTCTTTTTGGAGTGTGA
>JAFVLL020041228.1:32721-58329 GCA_021397915.2 Tor tambroides | reverse complement strand
AAAAAGCCAGATGCGATCCTGTTTAACATACGTTCCAGACTTCCTTTCACAAATCTGTCCTGCTCCAGAGGTTTTCATCAATTTTATGATCACAGATAAAAAAACAAAGACATTCCTTTCGTTCCCGCTCAGAGATATCCCGTGATTGAAGTTGTGTCTGTTCACTAACTCTACACAGGACAAAGGAACTCAGGAGAACACAGGGCTTAAATAATAGGAAACCAACGAGATAATTAACCAGACACAGGTGGAACAGAATGAACTAATCAAGGAACACAGGAAAATGACCAAATATGGAAAACCAGGAACAAAGACAGGGGTAAAACAAGAAAAAACAAGTCCAAAACACTGACACTTAGCCAGACTAAAACATTTTTAGCATGTTTTAAGCTTAAGAACAGTTGGAGATTTATAAGGGATTTGACATATTAAATAAGCATGACAAACACTTTTTGGGTTATCTATCTTTCCCTGTTCCAGTACCAAAACCAACCTGAAGAACTTGGTTCCCTGGTTTTCCAATGTCAGGTAATATAAATCATAATTATGAAAAATTCTTAGTGTACAAATGATGCACCGTGTGTTACAACACAATGTTGATGTCTGATAATGGTTTTACTTTCACAGCTGGTTAAGTTTAGCCCATACAAAACATTTCATGCGTCACAAGTCTCAGACAGGTTTGAAATGATTTATGTGTGGAATGATATGCAGTGACAACAAACTCGCATCAAATTTTCTTCCTCTAAAACAGCGCCAATCAATTTCCTCACGTACACTCAAAGGCACACTATGGGTGAGCTACAATTTGCAATTTGCTCTACAAATCAGATGAAGTGTTGTACATAATATATTTAGTAGTTTAGCTCGTTTAAAATATCAGAGAGCCTATTCTGCAGGAAACTCCAAAGAAACAAGAAGAACATTTGTGACCCTGGACCACAAAGCCAGTCATATAGGTTAAATTTGAGATGTATGGTTTGTTAATAAATTTTTTAATACACTTGAGGTTATTGTCAAACTCAATGCCATGAACTTCAAAAACTCTGGCAAATCAAGCAATTGTTCTTACAGTTTCTGAGCAAAAACTCAGCTGTATACAATGTACTCTTTTCTTCCCACATTAATGAGAGAAGTGTTGTCAAATTTGTTAACTGATTTTTTCAGGAACAGGCTGATACAGGTCATGCTATCTGAATTATCACAGTTCATCTAATCCATTCGCAGCAGTTAACAGCTCACTGGATGGACAGCAGTGAATCATGTAGTCATAGAGCACTTTTATGATACTTGAATGGCCATTATTGTGATTGTGTGGACAACAGCAACCAGTATATTACTCCAAATGTGTCCTTTAGTCTTCTTCAGAAGTAATAATGTATTTGGAGGGTGTGAAAACAACTGAATTTTAATTTTTGGTTGTCAGTCTCAGACAAGACCATAGTCTATTTCTGATAATTACCTAAAGTACAGGTGGACAAAGTATCTTCACTGTTACCGAGAATAAACTGAAGACATTCAGCCACATTTAAACAGATCAGGCTCAGTGCTCAAAGCAAATGGTGGGACATGAGGGATCTAGTCTTGAGTCTGGGTTGTAGGGGGTTTGGTTTTGGTTTCTGGTCTTGACTCTTGATATAGGCCTGTCTAGTGGCTATACAGAGGAAGAACCTTAAAAAAGTATTTATCAAATGCATTTAATTTATACTGAAACAAGTTCACTTAACAGTTGCCAATTCAGCACACATTATTTCAGTGAAAAGCCTGTCATGTTTAACCTCACATCCAACTTAACCAGCTATATGTGTTGGGGAAAGTTATTTTTAAAAGTAATGCATTACAATATTGCGTTACTTAGTTACTTTTTATGGGAAGTAATGCGTTACTGTACTTTTGCATAACATCTGGGCTTGCTTGTTTGTTTTTAATACAAAAAAGTCATATTTTTGGCAAATGTAAAAGCCCCTTCACACCAAAAGTGAAATCAATAAGCCTCATTCTGAAGGAAATGTGAATTCATGTCTTTACAGTAACGGCCACAGCTCAAAAAAACCTTTCAGCTGTGATGCCATTCTGGATTGCATGAAGAAAAAGACACAGGAGAAGAAAGTTCAACACTCTTCAGCAATAAAAAAAAAAACAAACAAACATGAAACACAAATGCTATATTTATTTAAATTCATTTTTGTTTATTAGTATGGTTGAATTGTATTATTGAAGGCCAGCAGCAAAGTCAATAAAATAGGATCAAATACATAAATGATATTTGTCTTATTTAACAGATTTAATTATTGCAGGTTATTTATGTCATGTTCTGAGTTTGCATTTTTTTTAGGTACACTGTATCTGTTTTGTGCAAGTGAGATGATACATAAATACATGTTCATATTTAGTCTAGAGCTACAGTAAGATCATGACCACATAACGCCTCTGCACTTACTCCCGATTTCTCTCAACATGGCAACACCAGAGCTGTCAGTCAATACATGGGGAAAGAAAGTAACTGGAGTTACTTATTTGAAAAAGTAACTCAGATATTTCCTTCTAAATGAAAAAGTAATGTGTTACTTTACTAGTTACTTCAAAAAAGTAATCTGATTATGTAACTCAGTGCGTTACCCCCAACACTGTTTTTTAACACCATAAGTGTATAAATTCAGTCACTGCCCCGTTTTGGTGCAAACACCTCTTTTCCATGTAAATGAGGCTCATTAGAGAATGTTATAGAATTCTGCATTCACAAAGTCAGCATAATTATGTAAAGATACCTGCTGTAAAGAATTACACAACCATTCAGCTCACTCAAAGGCTTTTCTGAAGAAAACTTAAAAGTGTCAGTGTGTTGTTGTTTTTTTTTTGGCCAGAAGCAAATGATGTCATCACGCCCAGTCTTTTGAAACAGGAGGTTAAAGGGCACATGCTATATTCAGAAAACATCCTGTTTACTCATCGATTACAATAGTGCCTGGCCTGGTTGCCATGACCACACAAAACAAGCAAAAAAAAGTAGCAATTACCATGCCATGCAAGTAATGCAGCCTTGAAGTCCTCCTGGGAAGTTTCTACAGTAACACTTTATTTTAGGGTCTCTTAACTAGTTGCTTATTACCATGCATATTAATAGAATATTAGCCATTATTAATACTAATTAAGCACATATTAATGCCTTATTCTACATGACCTTATTCTACATCCCTAATCCTACCCAATACCTAAACTTAACAACTACCTTACTAACTATTAATAAGCAGCTAATTAGGACTTTATTGAGGGAAAAGTCATAGTTAATAGTGAATAAGTGTTCCCTATTCTAAAGTGTTACCGTGTTTCTTCTTATGAGCTTAGAAATGGTAATTGTGTGATCCCTTACCAAAAAGTAGTATACTTCAAGTTTATTTTATTAAGTATACTTAAGTAAAGTTCAAGTATATTTTTAAGTATACTTTATGTAGTAAGTATACAAATATCAGTGTACTAGTAGTATACTCGTAAGTGTCCTTGGGACTAAATTGGCCCACTTTCTAGTATATAAAAGTATACTTTTATGTATACTTTAAGTATAACAGTAGTAAACTTTGAGTACACAACTAGTTTGCATCTATGTTTTTAGCTTGTACTGCAACTATACTAAAAGTGAACTTATAGGTATACTGATAGTTTACTAATTAAATACTTGTAGTAGCATTTTTAGTATACTTTGAAGTATAGTCTCAGTAAACTACTAGTTTAGTAGTTTTATACTGAAAGTATACTCATGTATATTTTTTTAAGTGAACTTTACATCATACTTTAAGTATACTACTATGTCCTATTTAGGTATTAATTTGTATATAATTTGTTATATGAATATCTGAACATACAAAACATCAAAAGAAAGAACAGAGTATCTATCAGAGTATCTAAACAGAAACATGTTATTCTAGCTTCATGCATTCTTTTCTCAAACACTTGAAAGTGGGTAAGTTTCATAAATAAAATAACATTTTGAACAAAAAGCTGAAAAAAGACTGAATTGGATTCAGAATGATAATCAAAACGTAGATGGAGTCGATCAACACCCCAAAGCTTGACAGTCATTATTACCTCTTCATTGGTGACAATTTATTCCATAAAGTTAAACAGTTTTGATGCTGTTTTATGTCTGATGATCGTGTTAGATTACATGTGGAAGCATCTGTTGTTTCGGTTTCTTTTTCACTTGTGTTTTTTTTGGAAATTTTGTACAGAAGATGTGTGCTAGCGCCCCCTACCGTATAACAATGAAAACACAGATTCTAGGAGCACAGTATAGCTCAAAATATATTTACATTTTTTTCTAAGTATGTCAAGTATACTTAAATGTAATTTTAAGTATATTTCTAAAAAGTGCATGAAGCCCATTTCTGAGAAGTACATAAAAAGTAGACTAAAAGTATACTTTCCTAATTTAAGTTTAACAGAAGTATACTAATAGCTTGAATAAACTTCTTTTCGTAAGGCATGTGCGTTTGGTCTGAATAAAGTGGACGTGATGGCCAATTTCATGCTTCTTTCTCTCTTTTTCATTCCCCAACAAAGACATGAAGCCTTTTAGCGCTACCACAAACATGAAAAGCAAAAGACATGCATTAGGTGAGTAATCAATGCTTTTTATCAGGCTCGTTCTGTCACAGGCTTGAAGAAAGTCTTGAGCTTCCTGTCGGGAATTACTTTTCGGTGGCGTTCATGTGCACTGATCTCATAAATACCATCGGTCTGACCTGACTTTGCTTAATCGCCTCACAAAGAAACAACTAAGAACAGAAAGATTTCACCTAGAGGACAGTCGCTCATGTCTCGAGCGTCCTCAGAGTGCAGCTTCAGCTGTCTCGAGGCGTTTAGATCTGGAGGGTGGCTCAAACAGCAGCCGCCCATCAGAGATACAGGAGCTGACAGCCCTGATTTAGCAGCCGCCGTATCACCGAGAGAGAGAGAGACGGCGACATGCCGATTACAGCAGTCTGCTCGACTTATTTCTGCTCTTTATTAAAGCAGATACACCCACACATAGTGCAGATTTTCATAATCACACTCACAGAAAGACCATACAGGATTACTGCATATTTACTGAACTTCTCTCTCAACGGTCCCAGTGGAGCTCAAGTGCCCCCTAGTGACCAACATGCTTGTTTGACTGAAGGCATGGTGATGTCTGTACTGGAGGTTTGTGGCTAGATCGTGTCTGTTAGCTTTGAGATCAGTGTTTCTCAGCTGAAGCCCCCCAGCACTGAACATTTAGGATGTTTCTCTAATTAAACACACCTGATTCATCAGATCATTAGCAGAAACTGCAGGTCCAGAAACAGGTTTGTCAGAAAAGCGAGACACTCAAAATGCGCAGTATTGAGAAAAGTCAAATGTTTGGAATTATTATTATTATTTATTTTATTTATTTATTTGCTTTTTCTTATCTGTCATCGCTCATCAAGGAGAATTTATTTGATCAAAATATAGAAAAAAAAAACACATAATATTGTGGAATATTACTACATTTTTAATGGACTGTTTTCTTTTTTAATATATTTCAAAATGTAATTGATTGCTGTGATCAAAGATGAATTCTCAGCATCATTACTCCAGTCTTCAGTGTCACATGACCCTTCAGAAATATTAATAATGGTTATTGTTATTATTAATGTTGAAAACATGATTTTTTTTCCTGCTCAATATTTTTGTGGAGAGCATGATACATTCAAAAGAACAGCATTTGTTTGAAATAGAAATATTTTATAACATTATAAATGCCTTTACTGTCACTTTTGGTCAATTTAATGTGTAGTGTCCTTGAAAAAAATTTTTTATAATTTTTTTTTATATATTTTACATAAGACTTTTGAATGATAGTGTATCACAGTTTCCACAAAACAAACATTAAGCATCAAAAACTTTTATTTTTATTTTTATTTTTTTTATATATATTTCTCATGCACTTCATCAAATGCAGCCTTGGTGAGCATAATAGACGTCTTTCAAAAACTTTTTTTTTTTTTTTTTTTCCTAAACTTATGACTTAGTGTACAGTATATGCTAGTGAACTCCTAAAATGTTTTAGAAGACTTTTACATCTTTTTTTTCTTCTTACATTTACATTCACATTTAAACATTTAGCAGATGCTTTTATCCAATCTTCTGAGAGCATGGACCAAAAGTACTGTTCAATTTCTTGTGCCTGGATTGTGTCTTGAGTGTGTGTGTGTGTGTGTGTGTGTGTGTGTGTGTGTGTGTGTGTGTGTGTGTGTGTGTGTGTGAGTGTGAGTGAGTGTGTGTGTGTGTGTGTGTGTGTGTGTGTGTGTGTGAGTGAGTGTGTGTGTGTGTGTGTGTGTGTGTGTGTGAGAGAGTGAGTGTGTGTGTGTGTGTGTGTGTGTGTGTGTGTGTGTGTGTGTGTGTGAGAGAGTGAGTGTGTGTGTGTGTGTGTGTGTGTGTGTGAGAGAGAGAGTGAGTGAGTGTGTGTGTGTGTGTGTGTGTGTGTGTGTGAGAGAGTGAGTGAGAGTGTGTGTGTGTGTGTGTGTGTGTGTGTGTGAGAGAGTGAGTGAGTGTGTGTGTGTGTGTGTGTGTGAGAGTGTGTGAGTGTGTGTGTGTGTGTGTGTGTGTGTGTGTGTGTGTGTGTGTGAGGGTGAGTGTGTGTGTGTGTGTGTGTGTGTGTGTGTGTGTGTGTGTGTGTGTGTGTGTGTGTGTGTGTGTCTCTAGAATTTTCATGCTTCAATTTTAACATAAACTAAAAGTTATTTATAAATAGTGACAAGCTAAACTTTCTGTTGCAACAGGAAACATCTCAGAGGGGAAAAATGGTTTGAAATTTCCATTTCATTGGCTCTTTAAAGATTTGATCATTTATATCTCAAAGCTAAAACAAAGATGTCAACTGTTCTTTATTGGTTTACTAATTAGCATTTAAGCAAATAATTTCTGTTTTAGAAGTAATTTAATTTCCGACAATCAATCTGTGTCTGGGAGTAACATATATATATGACATTATATATATTAGTCACTGTTTTTTATGGATGCAAGGTGTTGGGATAGTTTGTTTAACAATGATTTAGTGCCATTATCTCACACTACTGTCATGGTCAATTTACTTAATTACTGTACTTATGAGAGAACAGCTGTTCAATTAGCCCTGTGATTGGCTGGATGACCTGTCAATCAACCAACCAGAAAGGGTTTGACCGGTTTCTATAATGAATGGAGCCACCAGTTCCCTGATATGTTCCATTGGTGTGTTCATATGTGACCATGTCAAAACATACCAAAGCAGAAACACCATAAAACTACCACAAATAGCCCGTATGATTTCTCTGAAGTTATGTGATAACAGCTTTGTGTGAGGAGTTCTTCACTGAAACTCTCCTCCACTGCAGCTCTCAATACGCCACACGAACACGTTTTGCAGCAGGTTTGCTGTTGATGCTGAGCCGCACTCGATAACACATGCTGTAACCAGGGAGTTTGAGAGCTACAGCGTATAATTTGTTAAATTATACGTTACAGTGTTGAGTGTTCTGGCAATAAACATTTTGCCTGGCAATGATCCACTGAGAATCAACAAACCTGCAGCTATTGCAAACCCCTGACAGACTTTCATGGTCCCCACCTGCCTGAGGCACCTCTGCTCAAAAACAGAAGAATTATATAAGGATCATATAAAATAAACAATATAGTTTACAAAATGATGCGTTTTGTCTGTTTTGGAGCTTGGCTGGTAACTATGAACTTGGGGCTGAAGAGTTGGGTAGATGAAGAAAACTGTAGTTAGTAACGTAATCTTGGTTTAGGTTATGTATTCTGACTACTTTTTAATTACTTTATATTTCTTTTTTTTCTAACTTGTTTTAAACTTACCATTAAATGTACCATATTGATATGAAAAAGCAAAGAGAAAGAAAACATATTCTATTTTTTGATATCAACATCATAAAATGCATTAACCATTACATTACACCAGGGTTTCCCAAACTGGGCTTAATGTAAGAACTGCAGTGGGTTTGATTGAACTGATACAAAGATAATAATTAAAGCATAATATATATATTATTATTATTTATCATTATGACGTGTTTCACAGCTATAGATCACCAGTGTTTAATAACTTGAATAATTATTTGTTTCATACATGGTCTAACTGCTTGAGAGGTGTTTTTACACCCAAATTCAGAAGCTTGCATTGTAAATTATGGTCCCACTTTATATTAGGTGGCCTTAACTACTATGTACTTACATTTAAATTAATAATTTGGTACAATGCACTTATTGTGTACATACGTTTTATATTGTACTTATATTTGTTTCATACATGGTCTAACTGCTTGAAAGGTGTTTTTACACCCAAATTCAGAAGCTTGCATTGCAAATTACGGTCCCATTTTATATTAGGTGGCCTTACTTACATTTAAATTAATCATTTGATACAATGCACTTATTGTGTACATACACGTTTTTACATTGTACTTATATTTTTAAAAATACCTAATTGCATCTGTTATTAATTTCTGTAATTACATTTATAATTACACTGTTGACCCATCCCTTACACCTTAACCCACCCTTAAACCTACCCATACCACTAAACCTGTCACTAACCTTACCCGTATCCCATATCAATAGCGGCAGAGGTGTTTTGCAATACAATATGAACACAATAAGTACACTGTACTTATTTTGTGATGTAAGTACATAGTAGTTAAGGCCATTTAATATAAAGTGTGACCATTACTTTTTATGGATTACATGATTACATATTATTCACACAATGACAGAAAATTATTAATTTATTGATTCTCCCTAATTCTTTTCTCTCTTTTAATTTTTTTCTCTAAAAATCCAATTGTCATTTAGCTTTGACTATATTCACATGTAGAATGGTCATGTAATTGTCATGCAAATAAATTTAGGTAACACTTTATTTTAAGGTGTCCGTAATACAGAGTAATTACCTAGTTAAGTACTTAGTAGTAGCTGTTGTACTTACATGAAACAAAATGTACTTACCATGTAACTAAGTTATGGTCAGCCTGTAATTACAGTTTGTAATTATGTAGATGTAACAGACAGAGTCTGTTACACAGCTACTTATGTAACCAAAAGATTGTTACATATGTGTTGCAGACTTTATAGAACATAATTATAAATGTCAGTACACAGACATAAGCTACTTAAAATGAAGTGTATCAAGATTGTACTTAAGTGTACTTCATGTGTATCTATACTCTACACCTTCTCCAGCTGCACCTTAGTTTGATTTAACCCACCAGTACACAGCTTAAATACAATTACATTAAAATTACAGAATATTACACAGGCATAAGCTACTTAAAATAAAGTGTATCAAGATTGTACTTAAGTGTACTTCATGTGAAGCTATACTCTACACCTTCTCCAGCTGCACCTTAGTTTGATTTAACCCACCAGTACACAGCTTAAATACAATTACATTAAAATTACAGAATATTACACATGCATAAGCTACTTAAAATAAAGTGTATCAAGATTGTACTTGGGCAGCCATGGCCTAATGGATACTACTAATTACTTACTTAGTAATTACTCTGTATTATGACACCTTAAAATAAAGTGCTACCGATTCTTCAAATTGACTGTTAACACTGTTGTCACATGTATTTAGAGTTGGACTTGTAAGCCCAAAGGTTGCAGGGTTCGAATCCCAGGTCCGGCAGGGATTGTAGGGGGTGAATAAGCAGCACTCTCCACCCTCAATACTACGACTGAAGGGTGAGACCCTTGAGAGCAAGGCACAGACCCCAACTGCTCCCGGGCACCGCAGCATTGGCTGCCTCTGCTCCAGGTGTATGTTCACTACTGTGTGCATGCACTTGGATGGGTTAAATACAGAGCACAAATTCTGAGTATGGTTCACCATAGCAAAACACCTACCACTTCCCTTTCATAAGTGTATTCACTGTTGTATCTACTCTATGCCATTCGTACTTAAGTGTACTTCATGTGTATCTATACTCTACACTTTATCCAGCTGCACCTTAGTTTGATTTAACCCACCAGTACACAGCTAAAATACATGAAAAAACATTTCTAATTACAGTAAAATTACAGAATATTACACAAACATAAGCTACTTAAAATAAAGTGTATTTAGGTTGTACTTTAGTGTACAAGTAGCTGTGTAACAGACTGGGTCTGTTACATGTAACAGTAGCTGTCTATTACATCTACATAATTACAAACTGTAATTACAGGCTGTTCCATAACTTAGTTACATGGTAAGTACATTTTATTTCATGTAAGTACAACGGCTACTACTAATTACTTACTTAGGTAATTACTCTGTATTATGACACCTTAAAATAAAGTGTTACCGATTCTTCAAATTGACTGTTAACACTGTTAGTTACATGTATTTAGAACTATTTTTGTCTGTTCAGACTGCAGTCACTTTTGTTCGCATGTCCACACTGGCTGATGTAGTGACAAGGCAAGCTTGTGTAAGTTAACCAATCAACGGATGCTTTGACGCTGATTATATTTCATGAGGGTATTATCCACATCTGAACACGTCACAGTCTGTCACGGTGTACAAACAGAGGGTGGCAAATACTGGTTCCTCACTTAAGCAAGTTTGGGATCATTAAGATTTTTGAACGTTTTTGAAAGTAGTCACTTATGCTCTCCAGGTCTGTATTTATTTGATTGTTTTCCATTTAAATGTATTGCAAAATGTAATTTATTCATGTGATGCAAAGGTGATTTTTCAGCATCGTTACTCCAGTCTTCAGTGTCACATGATCCTTCAGAAATCACTGCTCAAGAAACATTTCTGATTATTATCAGTGTCGAAAAGAGTTTGTGCTGATTAATATTTCTGTACAAACTATGATACATTTCAAGAGTGTTTGATGAATAGAAAGTTCAAAAGAACAGCATTTATTTGAACACATCTTTTGTAACATTGAAAATGTTTTTACTGTCATTCTTGATCATTTTAATAAAAAAAAAAAAAAAAAACCTGCATCTTTTTGTAGACCCATAAAAAGCATGCTGGCTGGTGGGAATGCATCATCCTCTGGAATTTTGATTCAATTCATTAAACACTAACAAGTCCCACTTTCTCACTTCATCTCATCAAAAACCATAAAAAAAACACTTAATTTCAGCATTCACTCTCCTCATCTAGTCCCATGCAAAGCATGCTGGGAACTAGAAAGTTTCATTTCACACAAAACAGTTAAATACACTTCTGTCTTACAAATTTAAGTCAACTGCATGTAATAAATTTATGTTAGGAAAAAATGTTCAAGACTTAATGCATTAGCTCATTTTAATTCATTTAAACAAGCAGCAAAATAATGTTTTGCGTGAACTGTGTAAGTGTGAACATCATTCTGCTAAACATCTCCATTTGTGGTCCACAGCAGGTTTAGAACGACATGAGGGTGAGGAAATCTTTTACAAATTATAAATTTTGCACGAACGATTTCTTTAAACGGAATAAATTAACTTGTTTTGCAAAATTAACAACAGTGTATTTATAAACCTCCAAATCAAGTATTTTTGCAATTGCTTTCCAAAACATAACTCAGAAACTGTAACAGACTTTGAAATGCACAATCCCGCGATCTACCATCATTTACAATATATATCTCACGGGGAAAGGAAGATCCGTTTTACTTTCAGTGAAGGACACACAGGATCCATTCACAAACATTCATAACACATCTTTCATTATGTGTGCTAACGGTGTGGATCTCAGCTCTGATCCTGGGAACCCAAGCATTGCACTTTTACCTCCTTTATTTACACACAATTCAGACTATAATATCACTAGCAGAGCGCTGCATGAACTGAAGTGCTGCGGGTCTCCAGGTCCGGAGTTAAAAGCCACTGTGCTAAAATATCAACCAATATTAGTGCCATTTATACCCTGATGTCAGAAAGTACAAAGAGACCACAGGCAGTGTCATTTCTCATTACGGGAGTGTCTTAAATATCACTTGAACTGTGAGTCTTCACCTTCAGATTGGAGATTCACAAAGTGGATAATCTGGCTACAACATGACATTTTGGCACCGAAACAAAGGGAAACTGAAAAGTAAGTGCCCGGTCTAAACTTCCACACTCAAAAACGAAAGCAAATACTGAATGTGTTCCAACGAAACATCACAAATTGTTGCTTCTCGCACGTAATAAAAAAAAAGAATACTGAACTTGCTTTTACAAATATGTGACACGTCAGGCTTGAAGAGCTGAGCTTGGCTGTGCAGGAAGAGAGTAATGAAAAAAACAAGACAGCTGGAAGGGCAAACACAAACTCCACCTGGGGCGACACAATCCCCGTCCCTGTCTGATTCGGTCTGTCAGTCTCTGAGGGTGGTTTGTGTGAGCGTGTCGGTGTCTCATTTGGCTTTGCCGGCGCCCTGCGTCTCTTCCTCCACCACTACAACGGGCAAATTGTGGAATTGACCGTTGGCATCCAGCTGTATCTCCTCCGTCTCGCCTTGCACCACCTCCTCGCCTCCTTCCACCACAGTCGCTCCGCCCTCGGCTTCCTCGCCCTCGAGCTGCAGCTCCATGACGCTCATGCTGTGGTCGGCTGCAGCCGGGTCTATCTCGATGAGGGTGGCATTGTCTTGGTTGTCGTCCTCTTGCACGACACTGACGACGCTCTCTTGCATCACTACCGTACCTGCGACCATCTGACCCTCCTGGGCTACGCCGGCGGTCGCCTTCTGCGTGAACTGGACGAGCTCGACGGGGCTCACAAGCTGCCCGTGGTCCTGCATGGCTGTGGCGCCCAGCAGCGTGAGCCCAGACGCCGGATGGAGCGTGATGGCTTCGGTTTTTCCGTCCGAACCCGCGGCGATTCTGGTGAAGAGCTGAGAGCCGGCGGGGAGGGCGTGTAGGGTGACCGTGTTGGAGGCTTGGTTGAGGCCGGCTACCGCGAACGACTGGCCGATGGAGGACAGGGTAATGGGGGAGAGCACAGTGAACTGCTGGGGCTGGAGGGTGACCGGCTGGGCGACGGACGTGCCAAGCACGGTGGTGGAGGCGGGCCGCTGGAGGCGGGGGCGTTTGGGAGCGCGTTTGGATGGAGGCGTGGAGGGGAGAATCAGACTGCTGAGGGCCTGGGATTGAGACAGCCAGCTGAGCGACTGCTGCCGTTTCTGCTCCTCCACCTGCTGTTCCAATGCTAAACAGACACACAAGAGATGATGTTGTTTTCAGAGAACTGAAACAATCTATGAGTCTGACCAGTTCTCACTATTTATTATTATCTTTGAATTTGTATCATTAAACTCTTAATTTGCTGCTTATTAATAGTTACAAAACCCGTAAGACCTTTGTTCATATTCAGAACATAAGTTAAGATATTTTTGATGAAATCTGAAAGCTCTCTGACCCTCTATAGACAGCAAGGATATTACCACGATCAACACACAGAAACATAAGAAGGACATACAGACAAGATTATGTTCTGGGGTACTCTCCAAAATGAAGGAAGATGGCAACTCGGTTAGAAGGATTGTTGAATAAATTATATTATTGTTTTCTTCGCGCACAAAAGTATTCTCGTAGCTTCGTAAAATTATGGTTGAACCGCTGGTGTCATATGGACTATTTTACCGATGTCCTTGCTACGTTTCTGTGTGTTGATCGTGGTAGTATCCTTGCTGTCTATGGGGGGCCAGAGAGCTCTCAGATTTCATGAAAAATATCTTAATTTGTGTTCCGAAGATGAACGAAGGTCTTACAGGTTTGGAATGACATGAGGGTGAGTAATTAATGACAGAATTTTCATTTTTGGGTGAACTATCCCTTTAAGTTTAGGTATGGGGTTTGATTAAAGGCCCCTTCACACTAAGAACGATAACTCTAAAGATAACTATATTAGCGTCCACACCAGCGAACGATATCATCTGTTTATTCTAAGCGCACGCTCGTCTGCCGCTTTAAATTCTCGGGCTTGTGACTGCAGGATTGATTCTGATTGGCTGTCAATATTTTTATTGTTCATCAGTTGGAAAAAATCGTTCTGAAAGTGATTCCAATAATATCGTTTTTCTGTGCCTTTATCGTTATAGTTGAGGTGTGGACTCTGCTGTTTTTTGATATTGAGAACGATTTTTACAACTATATCTTTATCATTTTCTTTGTGTGAATGGGCCTTTAGGGATCTAGAATATGGTCATGCAGACTAAAGGCCCGTTCTCACCAAGAGCGATAATAACTATAAAGATAACGTTAAAGATATAGTTCTAAAAATTGTTCTCAATATTAAAGGCAGGGTAGGTGATTTGGTTCAAAAACATTTTTTTCTGTTATGCTGGTTCAAAGTCTGTTTTGCATCATTAAACTCCTGATTTGCTGCTTATTAATAGTTATTATCAAATGGTTAGTTCCAGTCCTCAATTTTGATTGTTGCATCTTTCATCTTTAATTTTGAGACCACGCCCTTCCGCTTCGCATCGTGCCTAACAACGCCCTTCATCCATGATTTATTCACGATACAGCACAGCCTCCAGTGCCTTAGTGTTTACGTAAGGTAGTTGTTAAAGGGGTCCTAGAAGGAGTTTTCAAGTTTTCCTTTCTCTTTGGACTGTTACAAGCTCTTGGTGCATAAAGAAGATCTGTAAAGTTGCAAAGACTAAAGTCTCAAATCCAAAGAGATATTCTTTATTAAAGTTAGAAGTCTGCCATACACCCCTAAAACGGCTCATTCAAACATACCCCCAGTTATCTACGGGCCAGCATTTTGGGAGATTTGCCTAACACCGCCCAAAGGAATATGCAAAGAAAGAGGCGTCTTTCGCTGTATGTTGTCTTGTGCGCTCGGCGCCATGTCACGGACGCGTGTTTGGATGCTAAAGAAAAAGCTCTCTGCTTTGGCCTCCCAAAAGAACAAATAAGAAGAGATCTGTGGCTGCGTTTTATTTTCAACACTGTCCCAGAGCAGTACAACCCAAATATTCGAAGTTTGTGCTGCGCACTCAGCGATATTTCATTTTATGAACCTTATAACGTCGTATATACAGTATATTGAAGTGATTACATATAACATTAGTCTACACCGGACGCGAGCGGCGCGACGCGATGCCACAAATGTCCGACAGAAAACTGCTGCTGCGTTATATTTATGACGTGTTGACACAAATTTCAAATGATTTTCAATGGTCGCTTTGTGGTCGCGTCTAGTGTCTACAGACTTTATTGCTAGTTGCGACGAATGTCGCGGGCCAGGTGTAGACACAGTGTAATAGTTATTTGGGGCAAAAAACCTACTAATTCACGTTCTGATCAAGTCGCGCTTGGCCGAGTTGACTGATCAGCTTGGTCTTCTGCATTTTCTGACTGATTCGGGCCGAATTGATAAGGTAGTACAGCCGACATTATCACCTGTTAATTGCTCAGGAGGCTGATATTCCGCATATGGTAAGGGGCGTAACATTTCGGCCACACGCTAGAGTAATGTGGCCAATCACAACGTGATGATACAGTCAATAATCAGAGCACACCTCGACATGATTTTCATCTGTGAATTGTAGTCAAAATCGACTCATTTCAGGAAAGGCGGGGCTTAGAGGAGATAAAATAATGTAAATTATGTGAAAAATAGAGCGTTTTTTTTTTTAATTTAAACCAGGTAAACACATTGCATTAAACCAAATAAACATAAAAATGATCTTTTCTCTATCCATTCTATGACCCCTTTAAGTTTAGGTATGGGGTTTGATTAAGGGATCTAGAATATGGTCATAAAGACTAAAGGTCCGTTCTCACCAAAAACGATAACTATAAAGATAACGATAAAGATATAGTTCTAAAAAAATCTTTCAATAATAAAGGGAGGGTATGGTGATTTGGTTCAAAAACATTTTTTGTTATGCTGGTTCAAAGTCTCTTCACATCTCGATAGCAATCACTAAGTTAAGTGGTCTACATTTATTTATATGTATTTATATTGACTGTGGAAGGCGTAGGACCATAAAATGTTCGTCCAATCAAAATGTTCGGTCTGACACGTCTTTCATTGTGTCGCTGGGTATCCTCTGGTCTGCCTGAGCGCGTTCATGTGTTTTGGGGGGGCGTGGCTTTGCAAAATGAAGGGAGGGTAGGGATCTTGCTTTCAAAGCTAGCTTGCTATTGCTAGCCTTTCCGAAATCACCTACCCTACCTTTAAAGAATAGCAGAGTCCACACCACAGCTATAACGATAAAGGCACAGAGAAACGATACTGTTGGAATCACTTTCAGGACATTTTCTTCCAGCTGATGAACGATAAATCATTGACAGCCAATCAGAATCAATCCTGCTGTAACGAGCTTGAGAATTTAAAGCGGTAGAGGAGCGAGAATAAACAGACGATATCGTCCTCTGGTGTGGACGCTAATATAGTTATCGTTCTTGATGTGAACGGGCCTTAAGGCATTAATATGTGCTTTATAAGTACTAATAAACTGCCAATATTGTAAAAATATGCATGCTAATAAGCAACTAGTTAATAGTGAGAATTGGTCCTTAAAATAAAGTGTTACTCTGTGACTTTACCACGGTAATGAGTGCCCTTATAAGTACAATGCCCCCTTAAAGATGGCATGAAACGGAAATTGCGACTTGAGTTTTCTTCCCAACTGTGATGTATGTCTGAGTGAAAAGACTTCTCGAATGAGAAAAAAAGAGGGCAAGACTTTATTTTGTTTATTGGGAATTGATTGGACCGCTCACTAATTGTTGTGAGGCGACAGGTTGCTGGTAGGGAGGGATAATTGTTCAGCCCTAGAGTCGTCAGAGAAGCAACCCAGGCTCATTGAAAAAACATGCCTCTACCTTTTTGCAAAACTCCAAAAAACATACCTATACATACAATGCACTTCAGTTTCCAGCTGCAATGAACTAGTGGCAGTAAAACACCAACAACTTTTATTCCTTATCTCACAAATTATGATCAAAGGGGCAAAATATTGGTTAAGAAAGACTTATTTTCACAAGGTATCTTGCACTATGTTATGACAGTTTTATTATAGTGTATGATTTGTAAATGAATACATTTTGACACCACATAGCCAGCTATATACTCCATTTATATACTCTTTTCACAGATTCATTCATTAATTAGTCATTTATATTATTGGGGTTCTTAACTCTGGCCCTTGAGATCCACTTTCCTGCAGAGTTTAGCTCCAACCCTAATCAAACATACCTGAACAAGCTAAACATGGTCTTCAGGATTACTCAAAAGTTACTAGCAAGCGAGTTTGATCAAGGTTGGAGCTAAACTCTGCAAGAAAGTGGACCTTGAAGGGCCAGTGTTGAGAACTCGTTCAATTATATTTCATTGTGGTATCATAATCGTAATAACTAAGATTCAATAAAGTCTGCTTCTTTTCTATCATCCTCACTTCGTCTCCTGCTTCTGCTCTTCTCTGGCTTGCCTCAGTCAACTCTTGGCTGATAGAAGACTGTTAATAGAGTTTTGGGTACCAGACTAAACACTGGTTTTAGGCATCAGACACGACTTGCTGTTAACAGGATTTGGGTATTAGACAACGTTGCTGACTAATTGTTCTGTTTCCAGACAAAGCAGATATTTTCTGACAGGATCTGGCGTCTGTGGCTGGATCTAATATTTCTGGCGTGGAAGCTTGATCTAACACACTACACTTGATCAGTAGCTCAGCTGGAACAGCATTGCACTTGTAATATTGAGCACTCGAGAACAAATCCTGTCAAAACACAAGTCATGACACTCAATAAAAAAGCTCAGACTTGTAGAATCAGTTTAAAAGGCATGCTTTAGCAAACACATATTCATCCCATGTTTGATTTAGTCAACACTATTGGTATGTTATTGAGCATTAAACTTTTCATTTCCAAACAACTGCCACAATACAAACAACAACCATCGTAACAAAAAAAAAAAAAGAAACATTGCCACATTCACTTTCACCTGTGTGGGATAAACTGAACTTTGAAAGTGGCGCAAAGCGTGCAAGAAGCAACGTAATGTCATTTTGCAGAAATGTCACCACAGGCATGTTTTTCCAATGAGTCTAAAGCCCTATTCGGACGGGACTAGTTTTCTAAACTACGTTTGAGTTTCGATTCCTATCACCCGACGTCTGCGATTTATGTACTGATTCAGACAGGACTAAAATCTCTGTGATCTCTGAGTTGCAGAGATCACACGCTCTGTATGCGTGCATTGTGTATCATCATGTGGACTGTTTGCCATTAGTATAACCACAGGTTTACTACAAATGCCATGGTTAAGCTATGGCTAGTATAACAAAACCATGGTTAATTTGTGGTTACTTTAGCCTAACTATTTTATTTTTTATTTATTAGTAGTAAAACCATGTTAAATTTTCGTAAAGGTACATATGTAATTAAAACATTATGTAATAGAGTGAAGGTGAGTAATCTTACCTGACGCTGATATTAGCCAGTCTTAACAGTTTACGTGATTTGGCTCTTCATTTCATTATTTTATTTCTTTGCCGGGAGGCAAACATATCAAAAATGCACGCAGTAGTAAGAGCTTCTAGTTCACATTGGCCAAAACACACAAGGAAATGCGCTGTGAAAAAACTAAATATCGTCAGCAATTACAGACATTCGCATTTGGATGGGATTAGATTTCTCAGAGGATCACTGAGTTTGCTGAAAAACAGTAGGTGATTTGCTCTAGAATTATTACAAAGGATGTGTGAGAAAAACACAGACGTGGCAGATTCGGATGGGATTAAAATCGCAAAGTACGTCTGTGAAACACAAATTTCTCTAACGACCCCCTGGAAAACTATTCCCGTCCGAATTGGGCTTAAGTTAGAAGAATGTTATCAAATAAAGTGTTAGCAGATATTAAGCAGACAGTTTACTAATCCAAATAGAATTTATGCTATAAACTATAGGAGAATCTTTCACAAAATGATTTAAATTGTGTCTTATGTTTTAGAAACGCTTTTAGAAAACCTGTGAATACGAATGATGGGAATTTGTGAAATAATCTAAAGGGCGGCTGGGCTCAGAAAGGCATATTATCATACAAAATGTAACTCGCACGAGATGACACTCCTGTTTTTCTGCTGACAGACAAAGATAGAAGTATACTTGACTGACAGGAGATCACTTCAGAAAATTAACTGAATTCATAGACAGACTGAGTTTGGAAAATGTTTCAGCTGGTGCAGCCTGGAGCAATGGGCAACAGAAACTACCCCTACCCCACCCCTCACCCTGACAGACAGCTTTATCGACCAATCACGAAGACCTTTCTCCATGCCCATTGCTCCAGGCTTCTTGAAAAGTTCTAGTCTGAAATAGGGATGCATCCATCCGATACTCAGTATCCGTATCGGCTCCGATACTGGCATTTTCTGCTGAATCGGGTATCGGTCAGACGAAACCGATCCAAATCTGGTATTGTGAGTATACTATTCTGTGTTATTGTTAAGCCCCACGAAAGGCACAAAATCATTATAAAGCACCATAAATTTTTGTGCGCTATATTTCATGTGTTCTGAAGCTGTTCCATAGTCCGAGGTACAGATGGATATTTAAGTCGTTAAATTCAAGTTCAAGTAAACTCTTCTCTCCGCTGCGTCTGTCTGTCATCCTCCATTCAGCATTCAAACTGCGTGTCTTGTTCGGTTACTACAGACAAAATGATGAAACTCTCTTCAAGAGCGCACAATAACTGAGATTTAAAACTGTTTGAAGAAAAGACTCAAACTATTGCACAGATATAATACACTACGCATAAGGGCCCGTATTCACAAAACATTTTCTCTTACCACTAAGAGTTCTCCTAAATAGCAGTTTTAGGAGAGTTTTCTCTTAAAACCTATTCACAAAGCTGCTGAGACAAACTTTCACTAAGGAATAGAGAGAAGTCTTAAGCTAAGAGTAAGGGGGCGGGGCTGACCTCGTTGCTATGGATGATGTCAGCATGCTTATTAATTATGCACACAGTGATTGGCTGATAGTCTCTGTCTGAGATGTATTCATAGAAATATTGTAGAGCACAATATTATCTTGCCATATTCAAATAAAGGTTTAAAAATAAAAAAATGTTAATTGCCACATTCAAATAAAGATTTTAAAATGCAGGTTAAGTGTCACTAATTAAACAAGTATATGTTCAGCTTATTGTCAGCCTCTTACATGTATGCTTCTCAAAAACAATTAGCGGATGTGCATATAAACAGCCTTTTAATTAACAGAGTAGAATAAGCATGGCTGATAATAATACATGCAAACGTAAAAAAAAATAAATAAATACTGGACGCAAGAACAGCTGTTACTTCTTGCCCAACTGGTTAATGAAAATAAAGATATAATCAAAGGAAAATTTGGGGTTGGGATAACCTCCAAAACCAAAGGTGATACTTTTTAAAAGGTCATTATCGTCAAATGTTTCTAAAATGTTACGTTCAGAGGCAGATTGCTGACAACAGCCATTTTAGGATAGTTGTGAGTTGGTCTTAGTGACTTAGGAGTCCTCTTCACTACTCCTAACCTATCACAGATTTAGGAGCTAGTTTTAGTGTTATAATGTTTTGTGAAATACTCTTAGAGCAAAAAATTTAGGAGTCCTAAATTAAGATTGACACACCCGTTATTTTTAAGATTTTCTCCTAAATCGGCGAGTTATGAGCCACTTTTTTTTTTTAAGATGTTTTGTGAATACGGGCCCAGTATCTCTTCTCTTTGTACTTTGAACTCTTCTATGCTGTGCGCTGTGACTCCGTGTTGCTTCAAGCGCATCATTCTGCGCCAGGGATGCACATACACTATATTGCCAAAAGTATTGGGTCGCCCCCTTCTAATGAACAGGTTTGACTACTTTAGTCATTTCTATGAGTATAGATCTTAATGTTTAAGCATATAATGATATTCTAGGAAATTGTGTGCTTCTAATATTATAGCAACAGTTTGGACAGGACCCTTTTCTATTCTAACATGTTTCCTCTATGTATGAACAAAGGTTCAAAGAGAAAATGATTAGTTCAGTCAGTGTAGGAAGAACTTGACTGGGTCTGCATAAAACCAAGTCCTAATCCCAGTTGAACACTGGCTCTGGTGTGACTTGTAAATGCAGACCTTGAGCCAAAACTCATCACCAAACACCAATGACTTGTACATACACTATATAGACAAAAGTATTGGGACACCACCTTCTTTAGAACAGAAAAATGCACTTCCAAATCTGTGGCAACAACGATGGGAACATAATTCATGTATTTAAAAATTGTATTTCCATCTCTGTTGCAACAGTTTTGGAAGTGTCTGTAAAATGACTGAACCCATATGTACAAGTCATTGGTGTTTGGTGATGAGTTTTTGGCTATATATATATATATATATATATATATAAATAAATATATATTCATTTACTTTTACTGTTTCATGAATGTATTTTACAACAATACAAAGAGCAATGTGTAACATTTTACCAGATTTAGTCCCACACTTATTCACTTTTATTTGTTCCCCACCAAATTTTGTTTCACTAAATGTTTAGATTTTATAAATTTATTGTGCACTCATGATTTTTCTAGAGATTTTTCTTTTGCTGCTGAATCACCACTAACCTAGTTTATAATACTGTGCTGGTATCAGACTGGAATGGATCGGTATCGGTTCTGATAAAATGTTATCGCTGCATGCCTAGTCTGAAACCATCTCTACGGTCTCTTCACTCACTTGTCAGTGCTCTGAGGACCTGCGTCTGCTCCGGGTCCGTCATTTGCCGTCGAACATTCAGAATTTGTTTGATGGAGTCCAGCAGGTCAAAGACTTGTGCCAGGTTACTCAGGACCGCAATCTCTGCAAGATACACAGATCACTTGATCACATCTCACGCACACACACTAAACACCAACTCAACATTAACAGCCACATTCTGCTACCACAACTACACCTGAATTACAACACAACAACATAAACTGACAACAAAATGACACACTAAATGTGTTTTTCATGGCTCTCCAATCCTCTATTTGAACTACAGGCCACAAGATGCTCCAAAAACAAAATGCACCTACAGGTGAATCTCATCAAGTCTTAAAATGAATTGAACTGGTTAAATGAATAAATTCAATTAATTCACCATTTTTAAATGATTGACAGCCCTAGTATAAAAGTTACATAATTTAATTATATATATATATATATATATATATATATATATTAGTGCTGTCAAACGATTAATCACGATTAATCGCATCCATAATAAAAGATTTGTTTACATAATATATGTATGTGTACTGTGTATATTTATTATATATAAATACACACACATGCATGTATATTTTTAAGAAAAATATGTGAAGTTTATACATTTAAAATATTTTTATATAATATCAATTATATGAATATAAATATATACATGTAAATATTTTCAAAATATATACTGTATGTGTGTGTATTTATATAAACATAATAAATACACACAGTATACACACATATATTATGTACACAAATACTTTTATTTTGGATGCGATTAATCGGGATTAATTGTTTGACAGCACTAATATATGTATATATATATATGGTACATTATTTACAAAAAGTCTTGACGGTCCTATTTCTATTAAATTAACTGCTGAATAAAGTGCTTTTTTTCATTTATTGAACTAACAGCCTGCCTGCTAATTAATTTTGGATTTATTATTTTTGGAGTTTTCTGTAAAAAATCACTGACAGTTTTGCAGCAGGAAGGATTCAGTTTATGCTACTTTGATCATTTTTGTGGTCTCTGCAAACAGTGACTGACAGTAATTCAATGTCATAGCTATAATGTGATTGGTTAGCAAGGTTTTCTGTAACAAACTTGTTCTTTTAATGAAGTCTCTTAAGGTTGTGAAAAAATTTAAAAGGTATATCTGTTGCAAAACACTATGAAACTCTATTTGGCATCTTGTGAATCTGTAACTGGCATTTTGATTAGGGTTGGAGCTGAACAAACCTGTCACAGATGAAGCACTGACCTGCGTCCTGTAGAGAGCTCTGATCCGTGCGCAGCTGAACTCCTCTCAGCAGACTCAGCAGCTCTGAGCGGATGTTAGACACCACCTCCCCCATCAGCCCCACCTCAGCGATGCCCCTCCAGAAACTCAGCGTCTCGTCTGGGGTCACACACACAGTACAGCACTCGTGACGTCTGTGGATCATCTTCATTAACGTATGAGAGTCCTGAGTGAGGTCTGAATGCTTACCTGAGATATCAGGTGAGTCTCTTTTCTCTGGGGTTTCTACCGTGGCTGTGCTCCACTCCACCGTACCGATCATGTCTTCTTTCTTCTCCTCTGCTGTGGCCGTCTGACCTCCGTTACCCACAGAAACATGCCCTGCAGGACACACATACAGACACTATGTATTAGGGTCATTATATAATTTAGGGTACATTTTATGTCCTTTGATGATTACATAACTTTCCTAACATATTTATGCATTGAGAGAATACATACTATAATTGCACACATATATTTTTTTTGCGCACCCTGTTTTTCAGTTTGACCCTTTTTGAATGAACGAGTTCAAAATAATGAATAAAAACGTTGAAGTCAAGATTATATTTATACATATATATTAGTGCTGTCAAACGATTAATCGCGATTAATCGCATCCATAATAAAAGTTTTTGTTTACATAACGTGTGTAAACTGTGTATATTTATTATGTAAATATAAATACAAACACATCCATGTATATATTTAAGAAAAATATGTTATGTTTATATATTAAATATATTTATATATAATATAAAATATAAGAATATGAATATATAAATGTATCAACAAAAATATTTTAAAAATATATGCCGTATGTGTGTGTTTTTATATATACATAATAAATATACACAGAACACACACATATACATATATAATGTAAACAAAAACTTTTATTTTGGATGCGATTAGTCACGATTAATCATTTGACAGCGCTAATATTAATATATATATATATATATATATATATATATATATATATATATTCTCAATTTATTTCTGCAATCTAAACACCTTAGAAACATAGATTTTTACTCACGTCCACAAAAAAAAAAAAATCTGTCAATTATGTTACAAACTAAACATCCCCCTGAAAACTAAAAATGGTTTATCATAAAACTATATGACCAGCATCATGTGATCATGTCATTGTCTTCTGCAGCTGACGTTTTGAACACATTATGTTAAATGTCCTTTAATTTCTTTTTATATATTTCATCTCCAATGTGACCTATTGTTAAGGAGTATATTAATTCCCTGTCAACAGTGTTGGGGGCATTGTTATGCTTTGCAATATCTGTAACATTTTAATTCAAATAAATATTAAAATCTGAGGTTAACCTGGTCAAGAAATTAACCTTCGGTTGGCCAGACAAGGCCTGACACTGAAATTATGAGTCAAAATGGCCAAATTGTCAACTATGTTACCTGTCAGTCTATACAGTTTGTCTGTAACACAGTTAACAAACTCACCAACAGGGAAAGCATCTTTTTATTTGTAACATCAAATGGTGTTTAATGATTAAACTTGGTGACTAGCAGATAAGTTACACTGATAAAAATATATCAAGTGAAACCAATAGCTGTTTTATTGAGGAAGCATTTTTATATTTTATATAAGCAATTATACATAAATACTTTGACGACAGACTTTCTTCAGGCGTTTCAGAACGAACATAACGTTTCAGATGGTGTGGAACGAGATCTGTCCGCTGGTTAATCAGGTTTTGCCGTCCCGTAGCGCAAAGTCACATGACTTTTGAGGCGTATGGAGGAATTTATTCGGCAAATGCGTTTCCATCTACCATTAGTCGCAATAACCCTTAAGTCAAAAACCACCTCAATAACGGGATTTTTATTCGAAATTTGGTGTTTCCATCAGTCCTTTCTGATGTGATACTTCAAATGTGCATTAAAACAGGGTGATGGAAACACAGCTACTGATTACCCTAGTGAAAAATAAATATACTTCAATGTATTTGAAATACATTTATTTCATGCTAAGTATATTACAAATATTTTTTTTTAACATTTATATACTTAATAAAATGTCCTGCAATTGTACTTTTAGTATACTAAACTGGTATACTTAAAGTCTGCTAAATTGGAACAACTAATTTTGTACTGAATGCACTTTAATTGTGAGGAAGTAGTGCTGAAGTCCAACTAAAGATACACTGAAGTATATTTGATTGTGCTAAAGTGGAACTATTACAAGTATACTTCAGGTACACTTTAAATATTTTGCATTTAAAGTCCGATATTACTCAAAGATCATACAACCCTCATCAAAAGTGACATTAAAACACATTTCAGACTTAATATTAAGAAAAGTGCATTGTGCACAAGTAGTACGCCAAAAAAAGTTTAGTTAAAAATTTTATATCAGTAAGTCTCAAGCTGTCTGTCAGTAAATGTGTTAATAGATTTGAACTAAACTTAGTATAAAATAAATGTATTTTAAATATATTACTTTTTTACTAGGGTAAATAAGCCCTTCTGTGTGGAATAGAGAACAAAATACTGAAAATCATCAGAAGGCTGAAAAATATCAAGAAATCATATTCTAACTGTCTGTCTCTGTGTGTGTGTGTGTGTGTGTGTGTGTGTGTGT
>JAFVLL020041228.1:0-32621 GCA_021397915.2 Tor tambroides | reverse complement strand
TAATTATAATAATGAAAAAAAAAACCTTGATCTTTTTAACTGTAGTGTAGACCCATAAAAAACGTGCTGGCTAGTGTGAATGTGTCATCCTCTGGACTTTACATTCACATAAAACACTTAAACACTCGCCTCTTTTCACCTCATCTCATCAAAAACCATAAAAATAGCAATTCATTTCAACATTCACTCTCCTCATAGCATGTGGGAACTAGAAAGTTTCATTTGACACAAATCAATTAAACTCCTGTCTTACAAATTTAAGTTAATTGCATATAATGAATTTATGTTAGAAAAATAATGTTAAAGACTTGATGCATTAGCTCATTTTAATTAATTCAAACAAGCAGCAAAATAATGTTTTGAGTGAACTGCGTAAGTGTGAACATTCTGCTAAACATCTCCATTTGTGGTCCACAGCAGGTCTGTGAGTTTAGAACGACACGAGGGTGAGGAAATCATTACAGAATTATAAATTTCGCACAAACATTTTTTTTAAACGGAATAAATTAACTTGCTTCGCAAAATTAACAACAGTGTATTTATAAACCTCCAAATCA
The DNA here is from genome assembly GCA_021397915.2 of Tor tambroides. Taxonomy (NCBI): domain Eukaryota; kingdom Metazoa; phylum Chordata; class Actinopteri; order Cypriniformes; family Cyprinidae; genus Tor; species Tor tambroides. The sequence continues at coordinate 32,064 of JAFVLL020041228.1, read as the reverse complement.
AGCATTTTTGCAATTACTTTCCAAAACATAACTCTGAAACTGTAACAGACTCTGAAATGCACAATCCCGTGATCTACCATCATTTACAATATAACTCACGTGGAAAGGATGATCCGTTTTATTTTCTGTGAAGGACACACAGGATCCGGTCACAAACATTCATAACACATCTTTAATTAAGTGTCCCAACGGCGTGGTTATCAACTTTAATCCTGAGGACCTAAACACTGCACTTTTGCCTCACTTATTTACACACAATTAAGACTATAATATCACTAGCGGAGAGCTGCGTGAACTGAAGTGCTGCAGGTCCTCAGGACCAGAATTAAAAACCACTGTGCTAAAATATCACCAACATTAGTGCCATTTATACCCTGATGTCAGAAAGTACAAAGAGACCACAGACAGTGTCACTTCTCATTACGGGAGTGTCTTAAACATCACTGTGTGAACTGTGAGTCTTCACCTTCACATCGGAGATTCACAAAGTGGATATCTGGCTACAACGTGACATTTTGGCACCGAAACAAAGGGAAACTGAAAACTAAGTGCCTGGTCTAAACTTCCACACTGCAAAACGAAAGCAAATACTGAATGTGTTTCAACAAAACTCACAAATTGTTGCTTTTCGCACGTAAAAAAAGGAATACTGAACTTGCTTTTACAAATAAGTGACACGGCTTGAAGAGCTGAGCTTGGCTGTGCAGGAAGTGAGTAATGAAAAAAACAAGACAGCTGGAAGGGCAAACACACACTCCACCTGGGGCGACACAATCCCCGTCCCTGTCTGATTTGGTCCGTCAGTCTCTGAGAGAGGCTTGTGTGAGCGTGTCGGTGTCTCATTTGGCTTCGCCGGCGCCCCGTGTCTCTTCCTCCACCACTACAACGGGTAAATTGTGGAACTGACCGTTGGCATCCAGCTGTATCTCCCCTGTTTCCTCTGTTTCACCTTGCACCACCTCCTCTCCGCCCCCTGCTTCTTCCCCTTCGAGCTGCAGCTCCATGACACTCACGCTGTGGTCAGCGGAGGCTGGGTCTATTTCGATCAGGGTGGTGTTGTCTTGGTTCTCGTCCTCCTGCACCACACTGACGACGCCTTCTTGCATCACTACCGTACCTGCGACCACCTGAGCGTCTTGGGCTCCGCTGGTAGTCGCCTTCTGGGTCAGCTGGACGAGTTCGACGGGGCTCACAAGCTGCCCATGGTCCTGCACAGCTGTGGCGCCCAGCAGCGTGAGCCCCGACGCGGGATGGAGCGCGATGGCTTCGGTTTTTCCGTCCGAACTTGCGGCGATTCTGGTGAAGAGCTGCGAGCCGGCAGGGAGGGCGTGGAGGGTGACCGTATTGGAGGGTTGATTGAGGCCGGCCACCGCGAACGACTGTCCGATGGAGGAGAGGGTGATGGGGGAGAGTACGGTGAACTGCTGGGGCTGGAGGGTGAGTGGCTGGGTGATGGATGTGCCGAGTACGGTGGTGGAGGCGGGCCGCTGGAGGCGGGGGCGTTTGGGAGCGCGTTTGGCTGGAGGCGTGGAGGGGAGAACCAGACTGCTGAGGGCCTGGGATTGAGACAACCAGCTGAGCGACTGCTGCCGCTTCTGCTCCTCCACCTGCTGTTCCAATGCTAAACATAAACACAAGAGATAGATTGTTTCAATTCTCTGAAAACAACGCCATGAGACTGACCAATTCTCACTAATAACTAACTATTAAGGGCCAGTTTTACTAAAAGCGCAAATCATCTTTTGGCGTTAAAATAGTACTGTCAGGATTTCCTAAAGACGCACAGTGAAGAATTAGTGCTGAAAAGCCGTGGACAGAGTTATTTTTACAACTGACCTTATTGAATACACATTTGTAGGAGTTTCCCTTTCAGACGCAAAATTTATGGGAGGAGAATAATCAAATAAATCACGCAATGTGATTTACTAACGTTTGTGCTCGTCAAATTACTGGTATTTGTGCCATCATTTAACGCCCCCAAAAAATGCCTTAAACTATTTTACGCTTGAAATGGCTACAATTGTAGAGAACTGAGAGTGCGTGGAAGAAGGGAGAGGTTTTTTTTCCACTCGTATTAATTTATTTGGAATGCCAGAAGAACACATTATCTGAACATATAGTTTGCTAAGCCATGTTATTTTTAATTTGCTTAAGGAAATAAAAGACGTCTTGGAACCCTCAACTAGGAGTCACTCAATACCAGGTTTATCAAAACTTCTTGCAACCCTTCATTTTTTGACCTCCGGTTCTTCTCAACAAACTGTGGCTTCTTTATTTCTTTATTCTTTATTTGCGATTACTCTAATTTGCGCTACACTCGGTATATTGCATTGGTCGATATGTAAATGAGATGTTGGGTCTGTGTTCTTTAATTTGCACGTTTTTAGTAAATCACCCGCAGAAATTCCCATCGGTGCTGTTTTGGAATTGTGCTCTCGCACTAATATGCCCTGTTTAGTAAAACTGGCCCTAACTTTGCATTTGCCTCAATAAACTCCTAATTTGGTTGGCGCCGGTAGCCTCGTGGGCAGTGTGTCGACATGCAGCGCCATTGCGCTTCGGGCGTCGCAAGTTCGAGTCCCGGCTCGCGGACCTTTCCTGATCTCCCCCACTTCGCTTCCTGTCAACTTTGATCTGTCCTATCAAAATTAAAGGCAAAAATGCCAAAAAAAAAAAAAAAAATCTTTAAAATAAACTCCTAATTTGCTGCTTATTATTGGTTAGTAATGTATTTGTTAAGTTTAGGTATGGGGTGGATTAATGGATCTAGAATATGTTTATGCAGAATAAGGTATTAATATGTGCTTTGTAAGTACTAACAAACTGCCAACATGCTAGAAATATGCATGCTAATAAGCAAATAGTTAATAGTGAGAATTGGTCCCTAAAATAAAGTGTTAAGGTCCGAATTTTTCTTGTGTGTTTTACGAATTCGTCATCCTAAATATTCGTCATGCACAGAAACCTTGCACACTGAGTCTGATGTGTATTAATAATCCGTTGTGGAAAAATTTGCAAAACAATATAAAATGGAGTCTTCAAGCAGTGAAGATGATTTTGTTGTGCTCTCTCTTCTTAAAAAGAAAAAAAAAAAAAAAGAAAGAATTGGGTCCATCCAATCCTGAGACTGCATAGAGAGGAAGGATCCCAATCAATTAAAGGGATAGTTCACCCAAAAATGGCTGTCATTAATTACTCACCCTTATGTCGTTCCAAACCCATAAGACCTTCGTTCATCTTCTGAACCCCAATTAAGGGAAAGGGAAAGGGAAGTGGTGTGTGGCCAAGTATGGTGACCCATACTCGGAATTTGTCCTCTGCATTTAACCCACCCAAGTGCATGCACACAGTAGTGAACATACACCTGGAGCAGCGGGCAGCCAATGCTGCGGCGCCCGGGGAGCAGTTGGGGGTTCGGTGCCTTGCTCAAGGGTCTCACCTCAGTCGTGGTATTGAGGGTGGAGAGAGTGCTGGTTATTCACTCCCCCCACCTACAATCCCTGCCGGACCTGAGACTCGAACGCATGACCTTCGGGTTACAAGTTCAACTCTCTATCCATTAGGCCACGGCTGCCCTCCAATTAAGATATTTTTGATGAAATCCGAGAGCCTTCTGAGCCTCCATAGACAGCAAGGGTACTATTTTACCAATGTCCTTGCTGTGTTTCTGGGTCTTGATCGTGGTAGTACCCTTGCTGTCTATGGAGGGTCAGAAGGCTCTCGGATTTCATCAAAAATATCTTAATTTGTGTTCAGAAGATGAACAAAGGTCTTACAGGTTTGGAATGGCATGAGGGTGAGCAATTAATGATAGAATTTTCATTTTTAGATGAACTATCCCTTTAAAATAAAGTGTTAAGGTCCTTGCACACTGAGTCCGAAATTTTCATATGCGTTTTTTCATATTTGTCATCCTAAAAATTCATCATGCACAGAAACCTTGCACACTGAATCCGAAGCGTAATAATTAATCTGTTGCAAAAAAAATTGCAAAACAATATAAAATGGAGTCTTCAAGCAGTGAGGATGATTTTGTTGTCCTCTCTCTTCTTAAAGAGAGAAAAACAAAGAGGAAATCTTGGGTCCAACCAATTCTGTGATTGAGTAGATAAGGAGGAGCTTTGGGATTAAAAGTTTACTTTAGGATGTCAGTGGCTCTGCAATTATTTGCCACGATCTGCCTTTATATTCCGTCTCTTTGTATTCCGCACTTTGTTTGTCATACAGTGCTTTGTGCTGCAAGATGAAGTGGAAGGATGAAAGTTTTGGAGCCAGTGTGTAAACGTGATTGACACAACATGAGGACATATTTGTTTTTTAACGTGCGAAAATGTCGGACGAGAATTTAAGACTCAGTGTGCAAGGACCTTAACTCAGTGACTTAGTAATGAGTGAAAGTAATGATGTTCTTATAAGTCTGATACTTATGTCTTAACCATCCTTAAAGTCAACATGAAATGGAAATTGCAATTGTCTTTTCTTCCCAACTGTGACGTATATCCGAGTGAAACGACTTCTCAAATAAGAAAAAAAGAGTAGGGCGGGACTTGATTTTCTTCTATTGGGAACTGATTGGATCATTCACTAATTGCAGTGATGTCATGTGAGCGACAGGTTGCTGGAGGGGAGGGATTATTGCTCAGCCCTTGAGCAATCAATAATTACAAACATCATCAGAGAAGCAACCCAGGCTCATTGAAAAAAGACATGCCTCAACCTACATTTTTGCAAAACTGTCCAAAAATGTACATATACATAGAATTCACTGCAGTTTCCAGCTGAAATAATACTAGTAGCAGTAAAACACCAACCACTTTTATTCCTCATCACAAATTATGATCAAATGGGCAAATTATTGACATCAAAACACTTCTACCATAGTATATGATTTGTAAATTAATACATTTTGATGTTTGCATCACATAGTCAGGTCTCTCTCTCTATATATATGGCTTTTCTGATTTACTTGAAGCATCCAAGAATTCTTAGTAGCAACCAGGGTGTATGTTGCTTCAAGACAGCAACCATACATTTGTGTTGTGCTATGTTAATTTATTCTTCATTCATTTATATTAATGTATCATTTAGTCATATTATTTCATTTATTCATATAATCATTTATAATAATAATAAACCATTATTTACATTTCACCGATTCATTCACTGATTAGTCATTTATGTTATATTACAGGGGTTCTCAACTCTGGCCCTCAAGGTCAAGTTTCCTGCAGAGCTCAGCTCCAGCCCTAATCAAACACACCTGAACAAGCTAATCAAGGTCTTCAGGATCACTAGAAAGTAATTAGCAGGCGAGTTTGATCAAGGTTGGAGCTAAACTCCAGGAAGAGTGGATCTCGTAGTTAAGAACCCCTGTTATATTATTATATTTATGTTATTTTTCCATTGTTGTTTAGTCTTATGATTGTGTGCTTTCAAGGGATATTTGTGTTCTTGAGTAAGAGATAAGAGAATGTCTCCATTTCAAACTTTTTAACGTCACGGGACGATGCTGTGAAGCAGTAATTTTGCATTGATATTGATTATGGCAAGATTATTTAATAAACTCTGCTCCTTTTTTATCATCATCACTTTTGCTTCCTGCTTCTGCTTTTCTCTGGCTTTGCTCAGTCAACTCTTGGCTGATAGAAGACTGCTAATGCAGTTTTGGGTACCAGACAAGACTTGCTGTTAACAGGTTTTGGGTATTAGATCATTTGTAGGTCTAATTGTTCTGTTTTCAGACAAAACAGATATTTTCTGACAGGATCTTGATCTGTCTTGATCAAACATTTCTGCTGTGGAAGCATGATCTAACAGCTCAGCTGGAAAAAATCCTGTCAAACACAAGTCACAACACTCAATAGAAAAGCTCAGACTTGTAGACTCAAGCTAAAATGGCATGGTTGCTTTAGTAAACACGTTTTCATCCCATGCTTGCTTTTGTCAACACTATTTGTTAGGTTTAGACTAGGGTTTAGTGTAGGTGGTACATTATAGAGCATTAAACTTTTACCACCACTCACCAGATATTTCATTTCCAAACGACAATGATTCATAAAATAAATAAATGAAAAAAAAAAAAAAAAAAACACACACTGCCACATTCACTTTCACCTGTTTTGGATAAAACTGAACTTTGAAAGTGGCGTAAAGTGTGCAAGAATCAACGTAATATCATTTTGCAGAAATGTCACAACAGGCATGTTTTTCCAAAGAGTCTAAGTTAGAAGAATGTCTTTTGGGGATCGTCAAAGTAAAGTGTTAGCAGATATTAAGCAGACAGTCTACTAATACTCTAATGACTGCTAGTTGCAAAGTTACTTTATTTAGTATAGTGTCTAAAGTGAACTATAAAAATAAAGCGTTACACCACTATTCCAAACCTATATATATATATATATATATATATATATATATATATATATATATATATATATATATATATATGCAGCTCATCCAATTAGAATTTATAGGAGAATCTGATCCAAAAAATGATTTCAATTGTGCCATATTTTTTAGAGTCACTTTCAGAAAACCTGTGAATATGAATGATGGGAATTACCATACAAAAATGTAAGTCAAGGACTTGTGTTTGTCTGCTGACAAAGATAGAAGTATACTTAACTGACAGGAGATCACTTCAGAAAATTAACTGAATTAATAAACAGACTGAGTTTGGAAAATCTTTCAGCTTGCCCAAAAGTTCTAGTGCCAGATTTACTAACAGCTTGCGCCGGCACAAACCATCTTTTGGCATTAAAATAGTTTTGTCAGGATTTACAAAAGATGCACAGTGAAGAATTAGCGCTGAAAAGGCTTGGACACAGTTTTTATTTGCGCCTGACCTTACTGAATATGCATTTGTAGGAGTTTCCCTTTCAGACGCAAAAATTATGGGAGGAGAGTATTAAAATGAATCATGCAACACGATTTACTAACATCTGCACTCGTCAAATTACTGGTATTTGTGCCATTATTTAACGCCTCAAAAAAAGCATGTCTTAAAGCAGGCGCTAATTTGCGCTGCTCTTGGTAGATTGCGCTGGTCATTATGGAAATGATCTGGCTGTGTCTGTGTTCTTTAATGTGCGCTTTTGTCAGTAAATCACACGCAGAATTTTCCCCTCCCATCGGAGCTTTTATGAAATTGCGCTCTTGTGTTAATTTGCTCTGTTTAGTAAATCTGGCCCCTAGTCCGAAACCGTCCCTACTGTCTCTTCGCTCACTTGTCAGTGTTCTGAGGACCTGTGTCTGCTCCGGGTCCGTCATTTGCCGTCGAACATTCAGGATTTGTTTGATGGAGTCCAGCAGGTCAAAGACTTGTGCCAGGTTACTCAGAACCGCAATCTCTGCAAGACAGATCACATGATCACATCTCATGCACACATACTAAACACCAACTCAACATTAACAGCCACATTCTACTTCCACAACTACACCTGGGGATGGGGACCGAAACTCGGTATTAAATGGGCCCTGGGGCAATATTATGAAAGACCGGAGTATCGATAAGCTCTGACGTTAACGCAGGGGCGTAGCCATCATTTCAGAAGTGAGGGGGACAGAAATGTAATATACGTATGTATATATATATATATATATATATATATATATATAATGTTTTTTTTTAAATAAGTCTCTTCTGCTCACCAAGCCTGCATTTATTTAAAAATCTTAATGTTCAAAAACTTTTGACTGGTATGTATAGGCAACTTTAATTTTTCTCTTTTTCTAGCTTTTAATAGGCTTAGAAATCATATACACTGCTGGACAATAACCAATAATAATGATTTGTTTATATACTACAAACACTTTTTTATCCTTATGAGGCAGAATAGTTTCTATACTGTAATGAATGCTGTGTCAATTAGCACTGCATTGTCTATATACTTATTACCTGGAGATGACTTGAAATAGACCATATCGTATACAATAGCAATTCTAAACTGGTCGTTTTTTCTTTTTCTTTCTGTGAAAATAACTGTTTTCATCCATTTCATATATTAGGAATTCTCATGGTGCAACTTTTCATGAGCGCTCCGGCTTCGAGTATGAATTTATTCTGCATATAATGAGCGTTTAGCGCTCCGTGATGTTCATCTCGCCTTACTCTGGGTCCGAATAAAACATCAGGTCATGCAACAGACTATCCTGTCTCTTTTAATTTAAATCTATATTTATTCACACCGGCTCTTGAAAACCTTTATGCCAGCACACTTGCCCGAAAAAGTGCGGGGGATGAATTTATGTGATATTAAAAGTGGGGGGGACACGTCCCCCGCGTCCCCCGCGTAATCTACGCCCCTGCGTTAACGGTTCTGCTATCGGTAGCCTACTGGAGACATTAAGAAAATACACATACATTTACTATTGCTATATAGACATTATCTTTCATATCTTTAAATTCTATCTCGCAAGAGTTGCTGTTATTTTATGCAGTAATATTAGAACATTCGTCTATGATGCATTTTTGCTATTCGCAATTCAGAAGAGAGATCGCGCTCACGTGGAGGAGCTACAGAGCGCACAACAGGCTCTGAAAGCCCTGTTTAATTGTGATGACAGAGGAGAGAACTAAACATTCAAATGTCTGCTTACATTTTTACACAGCCTGTGGCTGTGATATTAAGCTAATTTTATTGTTTATTCCGATTTTGGCTTCCAAGGATCATAAAAAGAAAACATGAGGTATTAAAACTTGCCGCGTCTAGCGCAACTTCTTTCCTTTCACAGCGTTGCACATTCGTTCCTTCCCAAAACCCAAACTTAATGTCAGAAACAGCACAATCGGTGATTGTTGTAAAATGCAAATCTTTACTGTTGCTAAATTGTGGGACGTGTTTGATAAACGTTGAAAGCACAGGAATCCGCGCGAGAGGCGCTGTTCCCCAGCGCGCTCCAAAACGGACAAGAAAAATCAGACTTTGGGCTTCGGGAGCGCATCCAAACAATCAAATACACACAAAAATGTGTCAAAATGCCCGATAGGACTCACTTCAAACACAGTTTGTCTTACGTGGAAGTGAACAGCTGGGAGAAAATCCGATGTGTCAATATATATGCAGTCACCTTCTGACGACTGGGCTAGCAATGTTAATCAAACAAAATCACTCACACCTCTTATTCTGAATAACGTTAGCTTTAATAAGCATTAATCTGTCACATACAGTGAAATCTATGCCGTGCTATTTCATATTTAGTTATTTGTACATTTGTATTATTGTATTTGTCAGTTTGTTGTACTCTGTTTTTTTGTTCATGTTCTTACTGTATCTTATGTTATGTATATAAAACACCAAAACTGCCTGCACAATGGTGGATTTACAAACTGTTTTATATTCATTTCATTAAATTATATTTATTTTATATATATATATATATATATATATATATATATATAAAGTACCGATAAGAATACCGTTATAGTACCGGATCGATAAGCAGTATCGGTAAGAGTAGTACTACTGTTAAAACCTTAACGATACCATCCCTAACTACACCTGAATAACAACACAACAACATAAACTGAAATAAACTGACAACAAAATGACAAACTAAATGTGTTTTTCATGGATCTCAGATTCTCTATTTGAACTACAGGCTACAAGATGCTCAAAATACAAAATGCACCTATGGGTGAATCTCATCCAGCCTTAAAATTAATTGAACTGGTTAAATTAATTCAATTATTTCAACATTTTTAAAAGACTGACAACCCTAGTATAAAGGTTATATAATTAAAAATTATATTTTATATATACTTTAATAAATGTTATATATTATTTTACATATATGATTATATATTTTAATATATATTATTTACATTCCATAATTTAGTCTGCTTTTGTGAATAAACAGATTATCATTTAATGAACTGACAGCCTGTCTTGGATTTATTTCATTTGGATTGTTTTGGGAGTTTATTGTCACTGACATTTTTGCGACAGGTAGGATTCAGTTACGGTACCATGGTCATTTTTGTAGTATCCGCAAACAGTGATAACTCTGACAATGATTCAATTTTGTCATAGCTATGATGTGATTGGTTATCAACTCACAGGTAATCCAAGTTGACAGTTACGTTTTTTTCTAATGGCAGTGCTGTGAAGGTTGATATCTTTTCATTTAAAGGGGACTTATTATGCCCTTTTTTTACAAGATGTAAAATAAGTCTCTGATGTCCCCAGAGCGTATATGTGAAGTTTTAGCTCAATATACCCCACAGATACATTTTTACAGCTTGTTAAAATAGTTTTCACTTTTAGTGGACAAAACGTGCTGTTTTGAGTGTGTTGCTTTAAATGCGAGTGAGCTGTTGCTCCCGGAGAAGAGGGCGGAGCTTCAAGAGCTCAAGCTCCGCATTAGCAGTGCTACCCTTTGCAAATAAACATCCCCCTATTAGTACAAGCCTGATATCTTTACAGAAAACTACTCAGTTTCAAAGTGAGTCATCTGATTATACTGTGCATAATAAATTCGCATTTATGAATTACACAGACGGGGAGCACGGCGGGATACAAATAACAACATAGCTGGTCTCATGCTATCACAGACTTTATAAGTCCCACCTCTGATTATGAGCTCGACAAACTCAAGCGATCGACTCACATTGCTTTCATACGCAATTTTAACTACCACATTCCTATTCACGATCATTCTGATAGCACTTGAAGGCAGCATCAGTGCAAACACACAGAGACAATGATAGCTTTAGCAATTAGCCTTACAGAGTGCCAAGAAGCTCTTTCAGAAAGTCAGTTTGGAAAACAAACGCATGATACTTACTTTGTCTGGAGCTGACGTTCGTGCACGAAGTGTTGGTATTAATTCCTAAACATATTGGGGATGTTACCGATTTTTTCCGGGATATTTCCTTGGAAAATGAAACGTAACCACAGTGTCCTCGGCTCAGATGGGGGGAGATTATGGCGACTCCTATGTTTATTAGTGCTTCCAAAAACACAACACTTGTAAAGCCTCTTTGGTGCTGACAGTGTATATATCTCCAGTAATGGCGGACCGCAGCTCCTCACTCAGGGCTGTGTTTATGCTAATAGGGCAGAGAGCGTCACAAATGGGCGGGACTTTTTCCCCTCAGTGACGTGCACAGAGGGAGAATCTGAAACAGCTCGTTTGGAGAGACTGTTTATGATTTATTAGTTTTATAAAAAAAAATGAGTTGGTGGATTTTTAACATTATAGGCTGGTTGTTTTTACACACTGCAGCCACACAACTGTGTTCAAACAGCTTATAAAAGTGATTTTTGCATAATAGGTCCCCTTTAAGTGTATCTTTGTCTTGAAGATCTTTGCTGGTTCAGTTGTTCAACAGAATGGGGCAAACCTGTCACAGATGGCGTACTGACCTGCGTCCTGTAGAGAGCTCTGATCTGTGCGCAGCTGAACTCCTCTCAGCAGACTCAGCAGCTCTGAGTGGATATTGGACACCACCTCCCCCATCAGCCCCACCTCAGCGATGCCCCTCCAGAAACTCAGCGTCTCATCTGGGGTCACACACACAGTACAGCACTCGTGACATCTGTGGATCATCTTCATTACCGTATGAGAGTCCTGAGTGAGGTGTTACAGGCAGCTCTGAATGTTTACCTGAGATCTCAGCTGAGTCTCTTTTTTCTTGGGTTTCTACTGTAGCTGTGCTCCACTCCACCGTACCAATCACATCTTCCTTCTTCTCCTCTGCTGTGGCCGTCTGACCTCCGTTACCCACAGAAACATGCCCTGCACGACACGCATACAGACATCTATTGGGGTCATTATTTAATTTAGTGTACATTTTACGTCCATTGATGATTATATTTTTTCTAACAGCTTTCCTAACATATTTTATCCATTGAGAGAATACATACTATAATCGCACACATATATTTTGTGCACCCTTTTTTTCAGTTTGCTTGAAATTGCATCTGTGTCCCACAGTTTTTCTTGCAATGTCTTCTGGTTTTTGAATTGATGGGTCTTGAGTTCAAAATAATGAATACAAAATGCTGTCAAGATTATACATATTATATATATATATATATATATATATATATTAAATGTATTTCTACAATCTAAATACCTTAGAAAAATAGATTGTTTATTTTTCTTTCAAATAAGAAAATATTTTATTTTACTCTTTCATTTTAATGTCCATAAAAAAATGTGTCAACTATGTTACTATCCAAACATCCCCCTGAAAACTAAAAATGGTTTATCATAAATATATATATATGCCCAGCGTCGTGTGATCATGTTATTTTATTCTGCAGCTGAAATTCTGAACACATTATGTTAAATGTTCTTTTACTTTTTTCCTCTATATTTCATTTCCAGTGACATATTGTTAAAGAGTATATTAACTGCCTGTCAACAATGTTGGGCACATTGTTATGGTTTGCAATATCTGTATCATTTTAATTCAAATAAATATTACAATCTGAGGTTAACCTGATCAATAAACTAACAATCAGTTAACCAGACAAAACCTGCCATTGAAATTATGAGTCAAAATGGCCAAATTGTCAACTATGTTACCTGTCAATCCATACAGTTTATCTGTAACATAGTTGACAAACTCACCAACAGGGAAATCATCTTTTTATTTGTAATATCAAAATGGCATTCAATGATTAAGCTTGGTGACTAGCAGATAAGTTGCACTGATAAAATATATCTACCGAAACGAATAGTTTCAGGAGAGAAAGCATCGAGAAAGTTGAGAAAGCATTTTTCCTGATGTCAAATGCACCCTGAATTATTGGTACAGCTAAATGAAAACAATTAAAGTTCATTTTAACTAAAGTTGTGTAAAAATAAACATACATTGATTGTTTTTATCTAAATTTGTCTAAATTCAGAATTTAACTGGCAATAACAGTTATATTTGGTCAAAGTTATGGCACTGATTAAGCCCTTGTGTATCAGTTTAAAGAACAAAAACACTGAAAATTAGTATTTAAAAATGATCAAGATATGATTTTCTAACTATGTGTGTGTGTTCTGACCCTGAGCTGTGGCGGGTGTGCTGAGCCCACTGCCATCCGGTGGGAAGCGCGTGTTGTTGATCAGCAGGTCGAACTTGGTGCTGCGGCAGGTGTTTGTGCAGAGAGTGCTGTGCTGATAGAAATCCAGCTGACCCGAGTCCATCATCTTCCTTCATGACACACACACACAGAGCTGTCAGAGGTTATGACTAATAACAGCTGAAGAATATATGTTTTCACTGAAAATCCAAAATGGTTCAAAGTAGGGACTTTTCCTTGATCTTGTGTAACAAATGAGCTTGATATATATGAAAACTGCAAATTTCAGAAAACAAAACTTTCTCCCAAAAGTCCAAAACATCTTGGACTGACAGTGTTTATAATCTTGGTCCATAAACTCTCAGAAAAAAAAAGGTACAAAAGCTGCCACTGTGGTGGTACCCTTTTAAAAGGCACTAATATGCACCCTTTAGGTCCTAAAAGTACCTTAAGGTAAATAAGGAGTAAATAAGATACAAACGTTTATTTGAAAAGGTAATGCCCTAGTGACAGCTTTTGTACCTTTTTGTCTGAGCGTGTTCAGAAAACTAATAATAAGAGTAAACTCTTGTGCTGTTTTTGTCTGTGTGTAGCACCTACAGCTCTTCAGATCCATCAGAACAATTACAATTTTAGGATGTGTCATGTTTACCATTGATCAGTCAAAGTTCAAGGGGCAAAATGCAGTCATTTTAACAAGAATGCAGGGTGTAAGGGTGTACTGCCTCTAGTGTTCATTTCAACTGGAAACTGAAGTGAATCGTACATATAGGTATGTTTTTCAGTTTTGCAGAAATGTATATAGAGGCACGTATTTCCATTGAGCCTAGGTTAGTATATTGGTCTCAAAAGAGTAAGGGGCTAGATGGGTGTGTACCCACTAGATGGGTGTGTATGACCATTTTACTCGCGTCTCACGTCTTTCGCAGCATCTTGCACATGAGTGCCTTGTTTTTAAGATGAAATGTCAAGATAAAAGAATTAAACTTTTACACGCAGCACCGCTCATCAATGCCAGCTCCAAAACACTGGATCAATCAGAAGACCCCAGAGGCGGGGCAAGCGTTGCAAGCTTTTGTTTACAGTAGCAAGTTGGCATGGCACCTGTTTTATTTGCCAACATGGTGAAGGAGGCATTTTTATAAAACCATTCCAATCGCGTTTTAGATGCAGAGACGCTTTCTGTGTGAACGGCCCCTTACAGCTTGTAAAAAAAAGCGCAACAAAATTACTCATTTCACATGCATAGGTGCAGTTTTCATACAAACGGTCATGAAAAACTTAATTTTGATTGCCTTTGAACCAGTTTTCCAAAAAAATAAAACAATATGCAGAAAGGCTGAGCAGACCTGAGCATAACCCCACCCATCCGGATCGCTCGCTTCCAGTCCTTCAAGGTGGCTTTACCCGACAAGTGCACAAACTGCTTTGGACTAATCAACTGATCCTCATACTGCGGAAAAACAGAGAAAGCCAGATTAAACACATTACCAGCGGTTATCTGCAGCTTTAAGCTGTACACGACACCAACCTTCACACATTTGACATTGATTCCTGGGCAGACAAACTTCTTGAATAGGAGAATGGCTTTACTCTCGCCGCAAGTAATGGGATAACCGAGCTCCAAATCCTCTCCTTCAGCAGGCGCCTCATCTGAACATATGTCAACAAGAGTTTATTGTGGCAAAATTGCATAAGGTGTATTTAGTGACAGCGTAATCCGCTGCTTGGAGAGAGCTGATAAATTTGAGCAGACAGCATTTACAGCTAAGACGCGCTTGCAGGAAACTACAGAATGATTACTGTCTAATAATTATGATGTGAATTAATGACAGTTTAAACTACACAGCTGCATTTTATGAAGAACACATGAGCTGTGCAAAAAAATCTGCTGTCATGATACAAAGAAAAAATCACCACTAATTAAGTTCTGGGACATGGTTACCTTGTGTCTCCACTGCCACAACTGCAGCATCTGTCTCACTGCTTTCATCTTCAAGTCTATCAAACATAAAACATCTCCTATAACATCAAGCTGGACCTGTTAACTTCTAGAAGAGTTAGTCCTTTTCGATTGAATCGTGACAGATGTGAGGTATTATTATATGTTTGTGTTTTGGTCTGGGCTGTCACACTCACCCAGCTGTGATGGGCTGCAGCTGCAGGATCATCTGAGTCTTGCTTTGGTTGTCAGGATCTACATCCTCTTCCTCAGCGCTCTTCACCACCACCATGTCCTCCACGGACACGGTGACTTCTGTCTCTGCCATAGCCCACGCTCTCCTTAACACTGAGGAGTATGACAGTCCTGGTGAGTATTTTAGGTTTTACACTACCAGTCAAAACTTTGGAATAAATGTTTAGAAATGAAGAATTTAAAATACCTGTTTTCTGTTGTAATATATTTTAAAATGTAATTTATTCCTGTGATCAAAGCTGTATTTTCAGCATCATTACTCCAGTCTTCAGTGTCACATGATCCTTCAGAAATCATGCTGATATGCTGATCATTATTATTATTATCAATGTTGAAGTTTTTGATGCGTAATATTTTTTTGTTGTTGTTGTTGAAACCATGATACTTTTGTCATGATTGTTTGACAAATAGAAAATTTAAAAGAATAGCATATGAAAAAAAAAAATCTTTTGTAACATTAATGTCTTTACTGTCACGTTTGATTAATTTAATGTGTCCTTTAATAAACGTATTGCATTTTTAAAATATTTAAAAAAAAAAAAAAATTCTAAATAGAAATTTCTACAATAGAAAACTGCTCTTTCAAATTGTAAAAATATTTCACAATATCACTATTTTAACTGTGTTTTAATCAGACTTGGTGAACATAAAACTGTTTGACCAGTAGTCTACATAATAATAATAATAATAATAATAATAATAATAATAGTATGCATTTAAATTGTTGTTGTTGTTGTTTTATTCCATTCAACTACTGATTAGTAGATTAGAAGTAAAAGTAGATGACACTTAAATTTAACACTGAACATACTTAATTTTCCTAATACACAATCCTGGACATTCTGGGCACCATTCATTTGTTCATGTAATTCCAAAAATGTAATTAAACTAATTTTTTAAAATTAATCATATATAAATTTTATAACATGCTCCACTTTTTAAGCAACATAAACACATCAAACTTTACAAAAGCAATGGTGACATGAGTCAACATGTAAAATTTCAACTTAAAACGCCATTGTAGACTTCAATGCTTGAAGGCTTTATATTTTGATACTCTTTTTTTTAACAGAATTAAATTCAGGCACCACGAATAACAATCACTGGCAGCCACAGCTATGCCAGTCACGGCAGATGGCCTTTTTAATCTCTGACACTCCCTGACTGGAAGAGTCACTGTAAGGGTCAAAGTATCAGAGAGGGTAGATCACAGACCCCAGACAGTACTACACATCTGTGGGTACCATTAATTCAGTATAAACAAGTGAAAGTGGACTGTGTGATCACACCAATCTAAAAGCTAGTGTCTAAACACATAATATTCACATCGGAAAAATGTGCATTCATATAGTTTTTACATCAAAACAAAGCCAGTTAACCAAACCTAAACCAGTGGCCTATTCCTGATTAAAACTGCCTGAAAATTACTTTAAACAGTGGCTTCAAGTTACATGAACAAGTACACACACACACACACACACACATACATATATATATATATATAGTAATTTTGTATTAAAATCATACAATAATAAATATAAACAAACTGCCATTTAATATCAGAGCGTAGGGCAGGTGTAGGTCTGTTTCTATTTTATCTACTTGTATTATTTTTATTTCATTATTAAAGAACTTTAACCTCTAACACTTGCACGCACACACTCTATTTTTATTCTATTTTTATTCTAATGACTTGTTTCCCCGTCTAACACTAGCATTCTCTATTCTTTTTCTATTTTTCCGACTTTTCTTTTTATTTATTTAAAAAAAAACTGACACTATATTTAGTTTTATTTATAAATATATTATTATTTATTTAAAATATATATATATATATATATATATATATATATATATATATATATATATATATATATATATAAACTTTGCTACCTGTGCTGCATTAGGCTAATCGAGACTTGTCATAGCACTTAGGCCTACATATTATTGCTCTTTTGTTGTTTTTGATTGCTTCTGTTGTCCACATTTGTAAGTCGCTTTGGATAAAAGTCTCTGCTAAATGACTAAATGTAAATAAATAAATAGATGGATAGATAAAATAACATAAGGTATGGTTTATATTAACTACATAAATACTGGTTTTATAAACATCTTCAACTAAAACAACAATCCTTAACTGTCAGTTGTCAGGCACTTGTAGATATTATATATAAATACCTAAATCTGCAAAATAAATAAATAAATAATAATAATAATATATTTTTTAATTGTACATTTATTGTTGCCTAATGAAGATTACTAAAGAGCTGTCTTTCTACAAGATAGGCTCACTATATATAGCATGATTTTTGGATATGATACCATGGTAATACCATTCTATACACTGTAAAAAGTGATAATTTGACTTTAAAAAATTGAGGAAACCCGTTGTCTTAAAATTTTTAAGTAAATAATTTAAAAAAAGTTAAGTGAACTTGACAATTCACTTATTTTTTTAATTATTATTTATTTAAAAATTTTAAGACAACGGGTTTCCTCAATTTTTTTTTAAGTTAAGTCAAATTATCACTTTTTATAGTGTACTTTGAATTACGTTGGGAGTAAATAAATACCATAGTACATGAATCTGAGCATCGTACACTACCATGGTACCTCATTGTGATGTGATATCACTGTACCATGACATCACTACCATTCACATTTTACCATAGTAACAATAGATTCTACTAAAATCCCATAATGATCAGCATCAGTCATCACCGTTTGTTTACAGTCTATGGTCATCACACATCGTCAAAGATTCATCTGCCAAACTGAAACACTGCTGCAGTGTTTGAAGGAGACTAGTGTGCGTTTATTATGATTTAACAGCAGTAACAACATCTGTGGTATTTTGGCGGAAGCTATGTTGGTTGCCATGGTGAATGTTTCTAAGCGACTGCACTTTTTTTATAAGTGTTGGGCTCTTCGGTGGCTAATTCGGTTAGCATATTAGCCCTTCATGTTGCGCCATTCCATTCTCTCTCTCTGCTGGTCGTGATGCTAACGTGCTAGGCTAACCCACAGGTTCATTTGACTGTTTGTTTGTCTGGGGTCGGATGTGTGTTTACAAACAAACCGCACATTCACAAACACCTCGAGCGCGGCTAATTCACGCAGCGTTCGCGGGCCGTACGGGCGGACTGTATCTAAATGACGCGCTGGCGTCGCGCCGCGGTGCTCTGTTCTCATGACGTCTCCCGTGCGGCGGGACGCACACACACAAACGACGAGACGCTCCTCCGCCATTCGAGGGGGCTTCCGCTGCCGCCCGACCGCGAACACTTCTACTCTTCGAGCCGCCGAAGTCCTCCGCTGCACGCGAGGTGTTTACCCGTTACGTTTGAGAGAGTGAAATGCGCTGGACTGGCCTTACCGTTTAGATCGCGGTCGGTGTCATCCTTACATAGCGAGAGGCTTTGAGTGAACATGCGCAGTTTGTTTGAGCTACACTTCCTGCTCAAGCTCGTCCCTGTTCCAGCCAGAGCCATGAGAGACTGTCCTGTACACACAGGACCGTTCCTGCTTAAATAAACCAGGTTTATGGAACACCTGGAAGTGTCCGTTTCGGTTTGAATAAGTGAAAAGTTACGGTACAGTTTAAAAAGTAAATGTTTTTGTCTGCTCTTCCGCATTTCACCGGCTAAATACGGCTCTTTGCGTATCTGTTTGCGTGAAGTACAACTTCACAACATCAGCTGTCCTTTGAAGTGGTCTGCTGGAGACATTTGTACGCTAATATTCAGTGTTGGGGAGTAACTAGTTACATGTAACGGAATTACGTTACTTAATTGCAAAATAATGTTACACTTTATTTTAAGGTGTCCAGTGTACTTGTACATTTAAGTACCGAGTAATATTAATTAACTATATGGACTTACTATATGGTTAGGGTTACTTGCGTGTAATTTATGCATAATTAAATGTTATTATAACATTAAGTACATGTAACACGTGTAACAAGGACACTTTAACCCGTTTAATCTTTTTTTTTTTTTTTCCCCCAGGCGTGAAAACATTCAAATGATGTGTCATTAGTAACCCTTTGAAATAATCAATTTTTTATTTTTTTTTTTGGAAAAGCATGTGAAAAATTGTGTTTTATGGTGGTGGGATAATGTGTGTACTGAATTAACATATTTCTGCAGTCATAAAAATTGTTATATATCTTAGCCCAGCTATTAAACTCTTTGATCACGTTCTAGGTTTACTATTATGCATTAAAAAAGAAACGTATACAACATTGATAGGAACACTGAGATAAAAGGCAAAAAAAAAAAAAAACACCCATCAACGTATTACAAAATTGTTACTTTTTTGTAAAATATAACATCAAATTTTATATTAGTGCTACCAGTATTACAACATCAATATTGTACATTTTTTGTAAAATTAGAATTTTTAATTTAGTGCACTATTTCGTCATTGAAACATTTTAGTGTAATTTTTACTAACAACTGCCATTGGATTTATATTGTATCACTGTTATCCCACCGGTCACCACACTCAACAAAACTGAATATATGTGAATTCATATATTAATACTAGACACCCTAAAGATAATGTGCACCAGAAATCTTTGTCACATCTTTACGTTAACATACTTTACTAGCCTTTCGTTTTGGAGCTTTGATGCAGTCGTCATCTTCTCAAGGTGCAAACAGGAAATAAACTGCTCTGGTCATGTGACAATTTGCACTGACCATGTGAAACTGGACATATTTAATTGAGACCCTTTATTGTTTCCATATTTGCAGGAAGTGCACTAAAACAGTAAGATTTTTAGAGCTTTATAAATGAAAGCCTTGGGTTAAAATAAAGGGTTACCCTGTAAATGTAATCTGTTACAGTTATTGAGAGAAAAAAAAAAGTGTAATTAAATTACAGTTACTTATGAAAATGTTAACATGTTAGCATTGAGTGCTCTAAAATATGAGACATGTTTCAGGAGTTTAGGACACATGCTTATTTTATAACTGTTTAATTGTTTGGATTATATGCTTTATTGTTTTTGTTTTCCTTTCATAGCTATGCAAAGATTTCATTTCAAAAACAGCATCATAACTATTAAACTATATCTTGTTATGATTTTAAATCTGTATTTAACTGCATTTTGAGAAGTCTGACAGTAATCAGTGTTGAGTCCTACTGTAAGGTTAACCCTGCCTGGTTTGAATGTTTCAAAACGACTAACATTCATTAGAAATTTAGAAAAGTAATCAGTTACATTACCTTAATAAAGTAATTGAAATAGTTTCACTACTTATTACATTTGGGTAACTTGTAATCTATTACATTTCCAAAGTAACCTTCCCAACACTGCTAATATTAGATATAATTGTTCAAACCTATTAATCCTCTAACCTGCTAATGGCAAGCAGTTTCAACAAATTCATATCAATAATAATATTAACAATAATCACAATTACTATGGATTTATTTAATATTGCAACTGGGTACTAATATGAATGCCTGTATAGGTTATGGAAAATTTGTTATGGAAATTCATTGATATAAGAGTCATAATATATCAAATGATACAATTACAGCGTTTTTTTGTAAAGTTTCCATTTTTGTTTAACACACAAAATAAAAACCTTCGTCCACGCAAAGACTGTTTTCACAATATAGCCTCTGCATTTTTAAAGGCACAACTACTCAAAATTCAAAGCATACTTCTATATTTTAAATAATCACAGTGCTTTTCTTTCGATATATATTGTTTCGGGCGCCAAAAACATAGGTTATTAGCAGCCCCGGATTATAAAAATTGTGCATCCGAAATTTCTTGATAGCGATTCTGTTCCTGTGTCAGAGAAGCCCCTCCACAGCTATACCACACATAGCAAATGCCCTTTTTAAAAGCGAATATCTTTTTTGACTGAAGGTCAAATTTGAGGAGTCGGGCGTCTCAGCGAGGGTAACAACACACATTCATTTGGTCAGTAAAACAACGACCAGATTTAGTATGCTACAGAGTCTCCCACATAATTTGATACTGTATGATCATTTGCACAAGATTATATATGTATTTGCTGTTTGATATTCTAAACTATCTTAAAACAGACGTGTAGGAAGATATTTGGCGGTAACGATAATGATTGACAAGCAGTTCAGCCAATCATATAGCTCTGATGCTCTGCCGGCGCCGTTTGAATGGCTAGTGACTAGAAACTATGTTTGAAGGAGAAAATAATAAAATTACACAAGATAAGCATCAAATTAATATGTGCTAGAATATCTTAGAGTTAAAATGTTTTTATTATTACTAATTCATTCCACTGTAGGTGTCTTTTATATTGCGTTTGTGTGTGAGAGAGAATGAACAAGTTATGTAATTACAAAGCAGACATGAAAAGTATCTATTTCGGATTAAGTTATTTAAAATGCTCCAATATAACATGGTAGATTTACTTAGTGCTTCTTCATGCTATTGTATAGTTTTACTATGTATTACATTATGCTAAACTAGGCCTTCTTCAGCCTCTTTTTCTCCACATCACGTTGTAAAGGAGAGTTCAATCCATAGAAAAGCTTGTTTCTTTCTACAGCTATTTCGTCAACATTAAATGAATAATAACCCTGACTATATTTGAAAAACATGTCATAGATCTTATTCCGAACAAACAATCTGTGCGTAATAAATAAATAAATAATCTTTGGCCCTCTAGCGGTTGAGGCATAAACGTACGCGATAATTGCGGATGAACGTTTTGGTAGTGCTGCGGCTCCGCTTTTCTGCGCGGATGAATCAGTATTGTTCATGTTTACAGATAGCCTAATCGCCTCAACAGTGTATATAAAATAACTAACGACAGAAAAATTCTTCCAAAAATGAAAGATATCCGAAAATGGTGTTTTATGAGCAGGTAAGCCGTTGTTTTGACTTGTTGAAACAATTTGTTAAAAGTCTGGCAGCGCTGACATTAAACAGCCTAGTGATTGCCAATAATATGACATAGGCCTAATGGTTGCAACTAGGCTCTAACTCTGGCTAGATATAGGCAGAGCTGGGTGGATTAGAAACTGATTACCGATTCCAAATTACATGACAAAAAATAGTAGTTAACGTAATCCATTACATTACATATTTTAGGTAGTGTAATCAGACTACTTTTTGATTAGGTTTAGATTACTTTTGACCTCACTCGTTTATCACATTGATTTAAATATGATGATCTCGTACCATATTGATATTAAAATAGGCCTACAAAGTGTAAGAAAATATATTCCATTCATTGTAATTAATAACATGAAGTGCGTTAAACATTACATTACTTAAAGGTTTCCCAAACTGGGGTTTGTTTTAGTACAACATCAATCAAAATAAAACACTGACAAAATAATAATAATAATAATTTGTTTACCTGCATGTCATGTGACTATTAACCAACAGAGAACTGTGAACAAGCAAATGTGACACATTAAACTATTTATTTTAAAGTGCCCCTATTATGGATTTTTGAAAATTCATGCAATGTGTAACACAGCTCTAAGTGAATGAAAACATCCTGCAAAGTTTTAACTCTGAAAGTGCACCGTGTATAAAATTGTGAGCGAATAAGGTAAAAATAAATGCATATTATAAGAAAATGAAAGTGTTTTTTGACCTTGCATGCATGTCAACCTGTTGTTGGGGACTCCCAAAACCAAAATATGAACCTTTCATAACCCATAATAGGGTCATTTTAAAATCTGAAGGTACTTCAAGTAAATAGGTGAAAGATGTTCAGATGACAAAAAAGTTTGGGAATCCCTGCATTATAAGCAAATAAGGAATAACTTGAATTTGTGTAATTTAAAATTTTGTGTTCTTTGTGTGAACCTCCACAAAACTGGAAGACTTTCTGAATATATTTAAGCAGTTTTAGAAAGGAGCATTTAAATAATATGTCATGGAGTCAATAAAAAAGTAACTGTAGTCTGATTACGAGTATATTACAAGTACTTATTTTTTGTAATCTGATACGTAATTCAGATTACATGTAATCAGTTACTACCCAGCTCTGGCTGTAGGCAAATAGACCAACGCAGTAACTGGTTGAGAGATTGGCATTCTTACCAACTTTGCTTTGTAAACCAAGATGATGCACAGCAAATGTGATGCAGTGCTATGTTGATTCATGTTTTATAGCATTTTCTCGCTTTCCATTTTTGCTTGCAAACTCTTTTTGGTTTGAAGGACAACTGTTGTGGCTTCAAACTATTTCCACTCCATAAAGTTGTAGCTTCACTTTATTCAGTGTTTTTGAATAAATCAGTTGAACAAATGGATGAGCCCAAAAATGACCTCTATCCTTATATAGTGCACTGTTTTAGGGAACAGCCATTTGTAGTGAACCATATAATATACAGAATTGTGAACGAGGGTATATAGTGGACGATTTCGGATACAGCCTATAAAGAAAAAACAATGTGAATTGGGACACTCCCAGTCCACTTGCTGTTATAACGATGTAACCTAAAAAAGAAACACAAAGAAAGACCAAATGAACAAATGGTACATTTGCACAATGGTGAAATCATATTGAACTGCTTATCTTTTACACACACACACACACACACACACACACACAAAACATACTGCAAGAGATTATGAGAACACAGATCTTAATTCTAATTTTATTTAAACATAATGAATCTTATATGACATTTACCAAATCACAATGCAAATATATTGACAGTTTACAATGCCCAGAGCTTGATGTACATCATTACTATTGGCTTTAGCATTCATTACAGCTGATTTAACATTTAAAATGTGCAATGCATTTCACTCTGCTCATCCACATCAGTGATGAACCCCTATAAAGGCCTGTACAGACGTGTTTAAATGACTAGAATGGACAGTGTGTGACTAACGAAAGCCCTGCTATTATACTGAAATGTTCTATCCTCTATCTATAATACACAATAAACTTATTTCATGTACACTAGCCATTTGATTTATTTCCCTGCAACCAATTTTCTTAAAATGCGGTCATAGAGCTGCTCTCTGTTGACCACCAGGGGGCGTGTACAATGTATTTATGGGAAATATACATTATTATTGTTTTTATTTTTTTTTCATTTTAATAAAATGCAGTGTGCAGTTAAATATGCCATGAGTAAGTACTTAATGAATGCAGTTACCATAGAAACTAGTCAAATTGTGCAAAACCGTTCAGTGACCACAACAAAGGTAAAAGAATCTAATTGAATCAACGCATCATAATTTTAAATGATTCCTCGAGGCTTTTCACACTGCATTTGACTATTTTTACACGTGTGAATTGCATTGGTAAGTTTAGCCTTTATCCAACACATTAACTTCTCTCAATCTTATATTTTTCCCAACCCTGTAAACTTTGTATCCACAGCTCCCAATTTGTTTAAAATTGCTCACATTTAGCAGATCAGTCAGTGTTTAGTCCACAAAGTGTTTTTGTTGTGTTCTTGGTCTGATTTTCCTTCAGTAATTGCCATGTCTCAACCAAAGCAGTTATATTACAGCATGTATTACTGCACTTCATTAAGAAAGAAAATGTACAAATAAATCCTGTGTCTTGTAAGTTCTAGTGTTGGATGAAAAGTTGGAGTTATTTACTCATTTCATTGTTATCTGATGTTTTTTTCATCTGCAGAATAAAGCAGTGCAAATTAGGAAACCTGATTGTCCTAAAGCACATGGATCAAAAGCAACAGAATCTGTGATTTTTGTCTCATTTTCTATGAGGAGAAGTCTGCAGTATGAATGTGATCAGCTTTGCTTTCCTATATATTACAGAAAATCATTTGGCAGTTCGGGAGAATTTCATACTTGATCTGTAAAATCAAAATATGTCACAAACTAACTGTACAATTCTGATGCTCCTCATACTCTATTTTCACACTGGCTCTGAGTTATGGAGATGTTATGTTGACCTGTGGTTAAGCCACACAAACCACCTTTGCTTCCACCTGACATGTAAGTACTTTGTGCCCTGCTGCTATTTACAACACATTTAGCCGTACAGAAATGTATGTACAAACACACCCAGTAAAGCCGACGGCACATGATGGAAACAAGACTCTCAGCTATGCTGCCTGCAAAACCAAAAGTCTTGCTGATGTGCTGGTGAAATGAGGAGTGTCCTTATATCTGTTATATCTTCTGCCATTATCTGAAACGGTATGATCTCAGTTACTCAGAGACTATTGGCATCATATACAGTCAGCGCATGAGACACGATCCTGGTGTTATTGAGTTCAACGTCCAAAAAAACTAGCTTTTTAGTGGTGCTTGTGGGCGGTTGCCAGAGCAATGCTACGATATGTGATCGTTTTGGCATTGCTATGCCCACTTGCAAGTCTCTGGAGTTTAGATAAGGCCATGTACCTCTTACACACCAAGAATGATAATTATAACTAAAATGATTACCATATTAGTGTCTACACCAATGCACGATAACAATTTTTCTATTATAAGCACGCACTGCACAAATGCTCATGCTCTTTAAAGTCAAGTGGATTCTGATTGGAGTTGAATGTTTTTATCATTAAGCAGCTGGACATAAAATGTTCCTCTGTGTTGTTAAACCATTATAGTTGCAGTCTGGACATCCCTATTTTTATAGAATTTCATAGAGTCTTTGCACTTTGACTTTGAGTCAGTCCGAAATGTTCATATACGTTTTTTCGTATTCATCATTGTCACTCACAGAAACCTTGGACACTGAGTCAAAATGCTTGCTACGGATGTGAAAAACGCAGAAAATCAAATCCGAATTTTTTTTATGACAGACAAAAGTTTCGGAGGCAGTGTGTAAACGTAATTGACACAACATGTGGTCGCATTTATTTTTTAATGTGCAAAAATTTCAGACTGAGTGTGCAAAGACCTTTAGAATGATTATTAAACTTTATAGTTGTTGTAGTTATTGTTCTTGGTGTGAACTTCCAGCAAGTCTATGGGATTTTTTTTTTACCTGTTATATTGCAGCTAAGTGGAAACTACAGCAGGTGGTGCTGTGATCAGCTCGTTTAGTTCAGCTGGGTGAAGTACATAAATCCAGTCTTGCTAATGCTGCAATCCAACACATGGAGTATTGTGTGTATTGAGCACACTCTCTCTCTCTCTCTCTCTCTACAGCTCTGTTCCAATCTCTAGTGAGCTGCCTCATTGTCTACTTTTTACATAGGCAGCTGCCTTCTAAAGCTAAAGTGTACTTTTAAGTGTATGGTAGAGTATCAGTGCAGTGTGTGACGTAAATGTAATCAACAGCGTAGTGCAAGCATAGCCAGATTGCTCAGGTGGCAGTACTCCAACGTTCTCCAATACTAAGTGTTTGTGTCAAAAACTGTTCACACTTGGGGCAACTGAACCTCGTAAGTGACTCATTTCAAGTGACTCAAATGACTCAATTCTACATAGGTGGCAATTTGTAGTAGACTTGTTTGTTGTGATACTGTAATAAGCACAAAAAGATACATAGCATACACAAATATTGAGTAAAATAATCAATTTAATTAGATTGATATTTTCCAGTATTGAATGATACATGTGTTGCGGACTATCTTTTGGAACAGGCTTTGTGTCGGCAATGTATCTATGTTGCACTATCATGCTGTCAAGGTCAGCAGATCACTAGATTTTAGAACAGAGCATATGAGACGTGATTACACTGTTTGTTTTAGAGAATGAATACTACGTCAAATGATATAACAAAATATTACTCATCCATGGGCAAGGTGACTTTTAACAATAGGTTGCATTCATAACTATTTCCTGAATTATTACAGTATTTTGGCTCTGTGCACATAATAATATCTTCTAAATTCGAGCTGTAAAAAACAAAGTGGTATTTAAGGGATCGTTCACCCAAAAATGGAAATTCTGTCATTAATTACTCACTCTTAAGACCTTCGTTCATTTTCAGAACACTAATGAAGATATTTTTGATGAAATCCGAGAGCTTTCTGACCCTCCATAGACAGCAAAGCAACTGGCACGTTCAAGGCCCAGAAAGGTAGTAAGGACATCGTTAAAATAGTCCATGTGTCATCAGTGGTTCAAGCTACTAGAAAACGCCTTTATTCAACAGTTTCTTCTCTTCCGTTTCAGTCTTCGATGCGCATTCATGACAGTACCACAACCACATGACGTTAAGTAATTAATGACAGAATTATCTTTTTGGATGAACTATCCCATTAAGGAGTAATGGATTGTTGAATGTGCGAAATTACGTTTGCAGACCCAGCGATCAGTTTGAATTGAGGTTTAGGGTACGTTTACACGACAACGATCTACTACGAAACGGAAACGTTTTCCCTTTGCTTTTCTGAAGAGTTTTGTGTACAGACGTCAACAAAACAATCCCCGTTCACATGGATCCGTGAAAAGTACTAAAATCGCTGTATTATACATGCCAGGCCAATAGTTGGTGATGGAACTAAAGAAACGTGCGCATGCCTATCAACTGAACAAATAATACACATGCTCATGATGTCACCACTAATTTGCATTTTTATAGTTTACAGTACATGGAGACGACAATGGTATTGTTTTCAAAAACATACTCATTGAAACCCTTTTTTTCAAAAGTGTTTTCAAGTCCCTAAAATGCTGTTGTCGTGTAAATGAACAGCTAAATGCATAAAAAGTTAAAACCATGTCATGTAAAACCCCCCTTAGGGGCCATTCGAACAGAACGCGTCTTTGCATCTAAAAATGCAAGAATGGTTTTTAAAAAAGCACAGTGCAGAACGAAAGGGTCTTGAGACATACTTTTGAGATGTGATGCAATAACAAAAATAACAGAAAAGACAGAGTCTTAAAAACACAGCACTCGTGTGAGATGCTGTAAAAGAAGCTAGCGCAATGGTCATACATATCCGTCTAGTGTTGTTTACATAGAAACACAATGGAAATGTAGCACACTGGAATGGAAAAATGCATTCTGTGTGAACAGCCCCTTAGTCTTGCCTTTTTACCTAGAAATTATGTCTACCAGCCAGTTTTCACTTTTGCATACTCTTCTTACTCCAGAAAATCAAAATTGTGGCTTTCAGTCCATGACTTTTATGGATATAGATGGCATTTATGTGCTATGTATACTCCTAAAAACCTATTAAAAACATATTTTACAGTATTTTGCTACAGGGAAAATATTATGCTCTCAGATGCCCTTCTCCTAATACCACCTGCCACTGACTAGCAGTAGGAAGTACCAAATCACGGTTCATGGCACTGACATAAACTAAAGGCTATTCGATAGTTTTTTTTTAAGGACAGGCCATTTGTCCATCTCCAACTTCCTGTTTCAATAAGGAATGTCAACACAGGAAAGAAAACCATGTAGTCATGCCATTTTATGGGGTCTTTAAAGTATTTAAGTGTAGATAAGATTGCATGATTATGTTCTCTCTAAATGTTAACTGAACCACAGTAATAATGGTTAAAGGGACAGGAACAAGCCAAAAAACCATATTAGCTCCAGAGGATGTGACGTCAACTAGACTCTAAAATCCTTTTTCCGAACGTTATCCTGCAAACTTCAGAACATGGTGTGATCTCCAACAATATGAAGCAGGGCCTGTCCATTCAAGCCCAAATATACTACACCTTTGAGTAGCTTTTACCATCGAGCTCAGACAATGTAAGAGCAGAGGTCCAGGCCTGAGGCAGTGACCATGATGCAGTGACACATTAGTGAAAGCCGAGGTGAGCGACGACCAACTGATACACAGGTGAGCGATTACAGGTGGGTTGTGGGAGTCAGCAGTTGCAGCTCTTTTCCCGCTCCGCCTCCTCCTCGGCGGGATAAAGAACTTTAGCGGTGAGGCCGCTCTTGACCCCGTCCCAGCCGTCGCGCGTGGAGATCTCGCCCATCTTCATCAGCTCATAGATGTCCCGCGTGAGCAGCTCGAAAGCACGCTCCACGTTGCTGTTGCACTTGGCCGAAGTTTCCACGTAGCGGATGCCGAGTTCGGCCGCCAGCTGCTCCGCCTCGTCCCGCGTCACCTTGCGGTCGCGGTTCAGGTCGCTTTTGTGGCCGATTAGGATGTAGACCATGTGATGAGGCAGGATGTGCTCGCTGACCTCTCGGTGCCATTCCCGCACGT
The DNA here is from genome assembly GCA_021397915.2 of Tor tambroides. Lineage (NCBI taxonomy): Eukaryota > Metazoa > Chordata > Actinopteri > Cypriniformes > Cyprinidae > Tor > Tor tambroides. The sequence goes on along the minus strand of JAFVLL020041228.1, from coordinate 2,763 downwards.
GATCGAAGGTCTTCCTGTTCGTCAGGTCAAAGACTAAGAGGCCGCCCACAGAGTTGCGATAGTAGGAAGTGGTAATGGACCTGACGGGATGAAGAAGATTATATATTTTCAAGACTCTTATAATTAAATGCGCCAAATCATGGCTAGCGATTCTTAAATGCAGATCATTTTAAAGGAATATCCTGGGTTCCATATAGGGTTGCAAAGGGGTAGAACATTTCCGGGAAACATTCCAAACATTCTGAAAATTCACGGAAACTTTCCAGAATTTCTGGAAAGTTTAGGAAATTTCCCAGAAATTTACTGCCTTTTTGCAACCCTAGCTCCATACAAGATCGACAACATTTGTGGCATAATTATTTCAACTCATCCCTTGTTTTCTTGAAAAAAAGACGCAAAATTCAAGGTTGCAGTGAAGCACTTGTGATAAAAGTAAATTAGACCAATTTTTGGAGGATTTAGAAGCAGAAATGTGCAACCTGATCTCATGAAAAAATGTGATTTTACAAGGGTGTGATTTTGTATGAATTTGTACGATCTACGAAATGTTAACGATTGAGATTGTACAAATTCATATGAATTTTTCGAAACACAAAATAGTTACAAATTGCCATTTGATAGTGCTGGAAATGTGAATCTTTTGAAGAATCCCTTACAATAATTTTCTGTTAAAACTTTGAACTGTAAAGCTGTTTAATATATATATATATATATATATATATATATATATATATATATTTTTTTTTTTTTTTTTTTTTTTTTTTTTTTTTTTTACAGTTATTGAACCCAGAATATTCCATTTTGCTACTTTGCTCATGTAACCTGAAACAACAAACACCTGATGATACACCTGAAACCATTGAGGCTCCAATTGTATTCATTGTGTAATATATTAAACTTCTGGATACCTGGCGGACATCTCAGTCTAATTAAACTGAGGGATGGATTTTACGAGATGTAATGTCCAAAAAACAACAAATTCAATATTCAGATCTGAAAAATAAAGTCATTTATAAGATTAAGCTGCAAAGTTACATTCACAAGAATAAACAACCTTGGAAAAATGCATAATAAAGACATAAAAATGTATCAGGACGACATTAAACCTAGTGTTCAGAGGGCACTGCAGCTATAATGAATGTTTTCCTTATTTCTTTGCTTATTACACTCTGTGACAATAGCACTGGCACACATTCAAGCAATATGTCCATATGCTATATCAATTTTGCCTCTGCAGTGGCGTGTTTTGTCAGATGGGCAGTCAGAAGCACTGGCCCCATTGGCCTAGTCCATAATCAGTCTTTAGAGAAATTAATTTTAATTATACATTTAATCCTAATAGATCATATACTTGAAAAAAAAATTGTGTATGTCCAATTTATCTGTGCATTCTATCATATTATATGTGGAAATGAGACCAGTACAGTGTGTGTCTGATCATTCAGGATATAAAAACAAGAAAGGCTTTTCCGCTGGTTGATTTGTATTTCATGAACAGGTCTTTAAAGCATTGAGGATGGGATGTTTGTGTTTCCCTGAAGGCAGGCGGTGCTTCGAAATATAGGGCAAACAGATCAGAGACAGCAGGATCTGAGCCCAGTGACAATACTAAACCAAACACATGCTCATCACAGAGTCCAAACAGGTGAGGCATATGATGCTGGAACAAATCAATGAGATGAGTCCGTTTAACTCATTCATAAACAGTCATAGGCCTGTGAACGCCTGCCTGAACCGTATCACACGGAACCCAGCAGGTAAATGCACGTCAAGAAAGCTGACTACAAAAATACTGATAGGAAGGCATAAATAACAATGCTTTATACAATATTTCACAACCAATGGTATCGCAAAATTATATAGCGATGCACATATTCAGTTTATAGCACTATGCATGCAGATATAGCCAGCACGTACAACATAATAACAATAAAACACAAGACTAACCTGAATCTCTCTTGCCCGGCTGTATCCCATAGCTGTAGCTTGATTTTAACCCCGGGTTCGATGTCTAGTGAGCGGGCGTAGAAATCCACCCCGACCGTCGGGTCCGCTACATCGCTGTAGACGCCATCTGTGAACCTCTTGAGCAAAGATGATTTGCCCACCGTCGAGTCCCCCAGTAAAATGATCCTGAACTGGTATTGCCATAAAGTATCCATGGCATGGCGAGTGGAGAGCTCCAGCCCCAGGCTCGAAGACAAAGCAGGAGGCTGGCGGTGTTCACACTGAGCGTGTGGCGCGGAGGATGAAGGTGGAGGCGCTGAGGTGATGTGCTGCTGCAGTCATGTGATGCGCTCATTCCCACATCTCTCTTTCAACTAATGTGTAACTACAGTAATGGACTGAATTACTCTCATTTGAGAACTGGAGGAAGCGAAACCTGCTTTGCAAAATAAGCGTGTTTCTCTTACTTATTGTTATATAATGCTGTTCCCATTATTGGTTATACGAGCAGGCCTTTAGTGTGTTTATGTAATGTTTAGAAATATTTATATACGTATAATAAGCCACAAGAAACGGTGAAATGCAAGGATTTTAGTACTATAGTGAACAGTGCGTGAAGCGGGTGTGATGGGGTAAAGTCCCTGTAAAGCTAGAACTCTTGGTTTATTGCTCGTATAAAACAGCAATGCTAAAAAAAAAAAAGTGTTTAATAATTACTTACATGTATGTTTAATAAAAAAATCGGAGTGAACAATTCATCCTCCAAAAAAAAAAAAATATATATATATATATATATATATATATATATATATATAT
>JAFVLL020041226.1:0-15468 GCA_021397915.2 Tor tambroides | reverse complement strand
ATGGTTTTTGGTACTTATACCACGAATATATATTCTTAAGGACATCAAAACCTAAAATAAAACTCCAGAAAGGTGTACAATATGGGACCTTTAAAGAAACAGTGTCCCTTTAATTAAAGGGATACTCCACCCCAAAATGAAAATTTTGTCAATATTCACTTACCCCCATGTCGTTCCAAACCCGTAAAAGCTTCGTTCGTCTTCAGAACACAATTTAAGATATTTTGGATGAAAACCGGAAGGCTTGTGACTGTCCCATAGACTGCATAGTAAATTGCACTGTCAAGGTCCATAAAAGTATGAAAAGCATCATCACAATAGTCCATCTGCCATCAGTGGTTCAATCTGAATTTTTATGAAGCGACGAGAATACTTTGTGTATGCAAAGAAAATAAAAATAACGACATTTATTCAACAATTCGTCTCCTCTCTGTCAGCGTAGCGCCATTTTGAAGAGCATCCGATGGGCGCAAAGTGCGTACGCTGTTCTCTGTCATCAGTAACGCATGGATACGCTGTTTCCGTTCTATTCAGCATAAATAAACGTACAATACATATCCATGCGTTACTGATAACCGAGCTTACAGGAAGGATGAGGAGTTACTTGTGCATGTGCAGTATGAATATCATCAATGTAACTAATTTCTGATTGAAGGAGGGAGTCATGTTGCATCCATCCCCACTCTACCCCTAACACTTTACTTTTTTTCTTTTGTCTGAAGCTGAGAGGTGTGAACCTGTAGTAAACTAACCCTCCGGAGCAGATTATGTTCAGACGGTAATTTGCTAAAGCTACTTACATTCTGTTACGTCAGTTCTTGGAAACAAAAGCTAAGGTATTTGTTTACTTATACGTAAACTTACCCGAGTATATCACATAACCTGCTTTCTGGTCAGATGGCTGTATTATAATAGAGAAAATGGAAGAAAATCGCCATATACTGACACAGAAATACACATCAAATCTGCATAATGTGCATAAAGCAGTACAGAACAAACTTCATCCCTTTTGTTGTCATTATATTGCAGGTAGGTGACATATAGGTGAACTGTAGAATGACCCTGCAATCTTGTTTGTAAGTCAGCGATAAACAAATGATAAAATAAATTTACACAAATGATTTAATTGATAATAGGCTTAATCTCTTTATAATCATTCTAACCTCATAACCACTAGTGGAATCATTTGGAGAACCTCTCAGGCTACTATTTCTATGAGAAACATGAAACATGAGTTCTTGCAAGAAGTTTAAGTAACCCCAGCAATCCTAATAACTGATGCAAATATACATTTAAGTTTCTTGACTTGAGTATTTCTCCAGTGTGGAAACCTGAGAAAACTCCCCAATGACAGTTTAAGTGTTTAACTCTGAGGAATCATTACACAAATTTAGTTTATGACAACTCAAGAAAGAACTGAAAGAGACAATTTGTTTTTTCATTTTATTGCTATGGCACCCTTACTTTCCACACTCTAAACTGCTGATACAGATATTCCAATGTGATGTTAATTACTTAGATAACAGATAACAGATATTTGATGAACACATTAATGTACAGATCTGAAACAGGTACGAAGTACAGTTGCTAGCCATGCTGGCAACGGCACCTACAGCGGCTCCCACAGCCCCCACGATGGCTTGACCTGCCAAAGGAATTCCAGCAGCACCTAAAAACATAAATTATCTCAGGCGAAAGGCCATAAACCAGTTTTATTGTTAAACTGTGATAGAGGTTTTTTAATGCCAGATGTTTGACTCACCAGCAGCTTGAAGAGTTGCAACCACGGATCCAGCTGCGATCCCTCCTCCGTTAGCTGCAGCAGCGGACATCATAGAGGCAGCATAAGAACCTGCAGCAATTCCACTTGCGGTGAAACCGGCCACTGCTAGAAAAGCAGGAGCTACAACGACTGCTGCGGCTATTGGTGCAATCACAGTATATTTAGTTCAGGTGGATCAAATTCCATTAAATCTTTATATATTCCACTAAAACATTTTGTTAACACATTGGCCCAATTAATGCATTAACCATAACAAGGAGCAATGCATTTGTTACAGTGTTTATTAATCTTTATTAACGAAGTTAATAAAATACAACTGTTTATTAAATAACATTAAGAAACACAACTTTTGATTTTAATAATGTATTCGTAAATGCTGAAATTAACATTAAGATTAATAACTGCTTTAGAAGTATTTTTCTTTGTTAGTTTAACTAATGTTGTTATATTAATATTTATAAATAATTATATATTTTATATATTATATAATATATATAATTTATATAATATATAAATTATTATTTAAAAATATTTGTTATTAAGTTGATTTTGACAATGTAGCCTTAACATACAATTGCGGATCGAAACTAATATATGTATATAGAATTATATAAAATTACATATATATATATATATATATATATATTAGTATGCTGGAGGGCCACTCGATCGGTAAGAACCCCCTAATATCGTGCTTTCTTCGTGGGGCGAGGGGGCTGAATCCTTCCCGCCCGCGCCAAATGCCAGTATGGGACTTATCATTGGTGCTCAGAGTGCTGCCTGACCCACCGTTTGAACCAGCTGAGTCTAGCGACATGAAAGTGCTCTCATTTAAGACGGTGCTGCTGCTCGCGCTAGCGTGTGGAAAACAGGTGGGTGATTTACATGCCCTATCAGTCAATAGTGCTTGCATGCAGTTTGGCCCAAACGATTGTATGGTCAGACTCACGCCTAGACTCGGCTACATACCTAAAAGTGCTCTCAACCCCGTTCAGGGCCCAGGTTATCACTATACAAGCGTCCTGTTCTCCCGAGCCAAACACTGATTCAATGTCACAGAAGCACACTCTGTGCCCCGTGCGTGCTTATGTGTACAGAACTAGCCAGTTTCGAACTTCGGAACAGCTTTTCGTCTGTTTCGCGGGCGCTAAGAAGGGCGGCCCGCTGTCGAAGCAGAGGCTGTCTCACTGGATTGTGGAAGCCGTACACCTAGCTTATGATTCCCAGGGACTCGACTGCCCGTTAGGAGTGCGTGCCCACTCCACTAGGAGCCTGGGCCAAGGGTATGTGTATTCAAGACATTTGCTTCGCGGCGGGCTGGTCATCTCACAGCACTTTTGCGAAATTTTATAACTTGGATATTCCCTCGTTTGCACCACATGTTCTGTCAGTGCAGGAGGAGAAGGCTGAGCAGCCACTGGACGACTGAGTTGCCTAGGACACGCCCCAGCCTGGCGCATGCTTCAGCCCATGGTTTCAACTAGGTCATCTAGGCGAGACGGTTCAGAATCATGCTTATTCTCGTGTCCGTAAAGTCATTTACTAAGTGAAACAAGCACATATCCAGAGTTGTCCCCATTATATATGCCTGCTTATTCAGGCCGGCAGTGTTTTCAAGCACCAACATGTTTTGCTGCTTTATATCTACCCCCTATATCACACCAGTTCAGTGTTGCTTGACGGTGTGCAGGGAGGCGCTGACGGCGCCGGCGCAGTGTTGGCTCATTGCAAAAAAAAAAAAAATAAAAAAAATAAAAATAAAAAGTTCTGCAGCTGGGTGTTTCAACTAGGTCCGATACCCGACCTAGAGGGGGAGAGGCAAGCGTGCTGAATTGTCTTACTACTGCCTCAGCGCCTTGCCCTCTGCATCGGCTATGTGCGAGTTGGCCGGCACAGTTTTTTCACACGGCGGGGTTTTATACGTTCCCCATACGTAATGTCGAGAGACCGACTCGATAAGGGAACGTCTCCGGTTACTCATGTAACCTAGGTTCCCTGAGAGGAGGGAACGAGACATTGTGTAGACGGCCGTGTAGAAAAACCTCCTTACAGCCTCAATAGCTCTCGCTCAGTCGAAAGATTCCCGACATCGCTTATATAGCGGCCAAGGCAGCCAATCAGGCGAATGCTCGGACGCCATTGGCTATTATAAAGCAATAGAGTGATTCAATCAGGCTTCAGCATTTCGAGGAAAAAGGGTTTCCCCATACGTAATGTCTCGTTCCCTCCTCTCAGGGAAACTAGGTTACATGAGTAACCGGAGACGATTTGTGTTTAAGAAGTAATGACGTAACAAAACCAAAACTCCACCGTAGCCGGAAATCACATGGAGCCAGTGACACCTGTATCTGAGAAATAAATTCACTAAAGGAAAGTAGACCTGAATGGAAGTATTTCTGCTCTAGCACCCTAACAAACTGCTGTTGTGTGGAAATAGAGGTGATTGTCTTTGTAAACTGATCAGATATACAACCTAAGCTATTAAATTCCTACATTTTAAACATTTATTCTAGACTCTTTTTCACAAGATTTTTCTTCTTAAACCTACACACTCTTAAAAATAAAGGTTCTTTATTGGCATCTGTGGTTTCTAAGTTTTCTCAGTGTGTTCCGCACCGTTGGCTGAAGTTGGTCCTCGTCGGCTTGTTTTCGGCCGATTCGACATGTTGAATCGGCGTCGGAGCTCGTCGGTCCGTCGGGCCATCTGATCATTCTGATTGGCTGTTCAGCTGGCGAAACAGTGCGCGAGAAAAAAACCCCGGAAGTGACGAAGTAAGTAAACAAGGAAGTCAAGAGGGAACACACAGAACGCTCATCTTATTTGTTTGCATTTCTCATTCCGATATGTGATTATTTAAAAAAAGATATGGCTGTCTGGAACAAGGCAAGTGAAGATGAATTGATTAGGCATTTTTTTTTACCCAGGCGTAGAACGGACGTGCTACTTTGCCGTCGGGTGTCGAGCGTCGGCTTGGTGTGTCAGGGCAACTTTAAGCCCGGTACACACCAAGCCGACGCCGACGAACTAGTGGCGACGAAAGCAGACTGCGGGGTCGGCCGACGTCAGCCGACGTCGGCAGCGTCTGGTTCCTAAAGTTGCCCTGACACACCAAGCCAACGCTCGACACCCGCCAAGTAGCACGTCCGTTCTACGCCTGCTTAAAAAGAAATGCCTAATCAATTCATCTTCACTTGCCTCGTTCCAGACAGCCATATCTTTTTTAAATAATCATGTATCGGAATGAGAAATGCAAACAAATAAGATGAGCGTTCTGTGTGTTCCCTCTTGACTTCGTCGTTTACTTACTTCGTCACTTCCGAGGTTTTTTCTCGCGCACTGTTTCGCCAGCTGAACAGCCAATCAGAATGATCAGATGGCCCGACTGACCGATGAGCTCCGACGCCGATTCAACATGTCGAATCGGCCGAAAACAAGCCGATGAGGACCAACTTCAGCCGACGGTGCGGAACACACTGAGAAAACTTAGTCGGCCGACGAACAAAAACTGCCCGTCGGCCTGGTGCGTACTGGCCTTTAGGAACCAGCCTCTGCCGACGTCGGCCGACCCCGCAGTCTGCTTTCGTCGCCACTAGTTCGTCGGCGTCGGCTTGGTGTGTACCGGGCTTCAATATCCCTGTAACTTTCATTTGCACAAAAGGTAAGGTCCTTTATAGACGGTTTCAACGACAACAAACAAACGTTACTGTGCATGTGTGCTTTTGTGGCCCTAACTTAACTTCCGGTAGACATCCAAATAGAATCAATAACAACAGCTAAGTGCCTCTAGAGTAGATTATTTTTTGATAAGCAAAATATGTTTGCTGCGTAAATCAGACGGACTGATTAAAAATGCAAATTCATTCTCTGCCAGCAGGTGGCGCTTTAAAGCGGAGGAAGTAGAGGTTTCCCCGGTAATGGCTTAAGGCTGTAGACAAAGCAGTGCTGAGCTTACAAATGCTGCTTTATCAGGCATTACAAGCAAAATGAAATGAAAATGACATCGAACATTTTCTAAAGACAGTGTTCCTTCAGAAATACAGTGACATAAAAACACCCGCGCCTCGTTTTGATTTTTAAACGTGCATTACGTGCTCATGTTTTTTTCAACAAAGCCTTTTGGAAAATCGGTCAGTTTTGATATCGTAGCCACAAATAAATAAATGTATGGGAAACACATCCCACAACATAACAACCTGAGCCCAACTTCATTACACATCACTTAAACTGCGTTTGTAGCCGGTGCCACTAACCAGACCGATAAACAAGCACAGACCGGAAGTTAACTTCGGGCTAGACGCGTGCGCCCGATGAAACCGTCTATAGAGGAAAACGGTTCTTCAGAATATTAAAGTGTTCTCAAAAATGGTTCTGCTATGGCATCACTGGGAAAATCCAATTTTGGAACCCATTTAGGTTCCTGAAGAGGGTTTTAGCAGCGAAGCCGTTGAATAACTGATTTTGGTTCCCAAAAGAACCTTTCAACAAGATCTTTAAAAAGTCATTATTTTCATTGTGTGAAGAATTTAATTGTCTCAAGAAACTTTTTCCACTATAAGAACCTTTTGTGCATTAGAACAATTCCATGGATGTTACAAGTTCTTCATGGAACCTCAGATGCCAATAAAGAACCTTTTTTTTTTTTTTTTCCCTTTTTTTTCTTTTAAGATACTATTTGCTTGTACTGTACCCTTCTGGTCAACTTCAAAAGTTTGTATTGAAACTTTATTTTCTCCACGATTAATCACATGTGTTTGTGCTATTCATCATATGTAAGTCACTGTGTATTATAAAGTGTCTGTAAATTAATTGACAATGTAACAAAAGCATGCAAAAAGTTATAGATTTTAAATGTAATTTAATCAATAATACTTTAGGAATTCAAATTGGTCACATGATTAGCAACAAATTTACCACATGGATTCGTTTGCAAAACACTGAATATTAATAATAACAAACAGGATGTAAACAATGTAAAAGTGCTTTTAGAACATACATTTAAAAATACATATGATCCTCTATGATTAGACCACATTTTAATGAGACTTCTAGCGTAGAGCTGTAGAATGACCCCATAATTTTAGTTACAAAAGTGCTGGCTGTGAACAGAAGTTCTTTGGACTCCAGTACATTTCTTATTTCCTCATCTTCTTCAGCAAATCAACTGCTCCACCTACTAGAGCTCCTGTAGCACCACCCACAGATGCCACACCAGCTGTTGCTGTTGCAGACAAACCAGCAGCACCTGAAAACAAGGACAGAACACAAAAAGCCTTATAGCAGCAATAACTGAACTAGAATGACTCAGGTGTACCCAGCCCAGTGATGTCATACATCTTTATACATGCAACTCAGAATACAAACCATTCCATGTACATTAATTGAGTATGATTGCTTCTTAAAAATGCAGTTAGACATGTAGCTTATAAGGCTAATTAATGAATGTGTTTGATTGTTTTGCTCGTATTAAGGCATTTATACTCCTAACAAAGAATTAGTAAATACCTGCAGACTGGAGGATAGCGACCAAACCTCCTGCAGCCACACCGCCACCATTGGCGATGGCTGCTGATGACATCATGCCAGCTGCTGTAGAACCTGCCGCGATACCAGCGCCAGTAAAACCAGCCATGCCGAGTGCAACCGGGGCCAAAAGTACGGCACCAGCTAATCACCATGAAAATGAATAAATAGTTTAAAGCATTTCTGTGAAAAATTGTCATTTAAATTATTAATCATAACAATAAATAATAATTCACCCTTAATGGAATAGTTAACCTGCATATCAGCTTTTTCTGAAAACGTTCTGGCCGTCCAAGATGTTGATGAGTTTTGCCTTTATCAGAACAGATTTGGAGAAATTTAGCATTACATCACTTGCTGATCCTCTGCAGTGAATGGGTGCCAGAATGAGAGTCCAAACAGCTGATAAAAACATCATAATCCACAAGACTTCAGTCAATCTATTAACATCTTGTGATGTTTGTAAGAAACAAATCTATCAAGGCAATTAAAGTTAAAACTGGGTGCGTCTCAATCAGCTCCCTTGTTTAGTAGTCAGGGCACTGATCAGGGAGTCGGCCATTTTAAGGGATGTCTCAATCGCGAATTCCTTCCAGTGCACTGGAACGTTCGCTCCCTGAAAAATCCCACAATGCACGGCAAAAACTAGGGAGCATCCATACACATAATATGTCTATGGGAGCATCGGTGCTCACTATGCTCCCTTACCGGAAATAATGTCACATTTCTGAAGCGTGAAACATAAACCACACGAGTCAGCGCGATAAATATAATGACACGCGAAAAGACAGACCGTTTTTTTTAGTATATTTCAACATATATTCAACACACATCACTAGACAGATAATAAACATCTAATTATCATTTATAATTAATATTCGGCTGAAATGTTGTAAGAACATGTAACAGAACGATGTGTTTAAAGAGAATAAAAAAATAATATGAAAAATTAGTTTGGTGCTGCCTGTTGTTTATTAATTCCAGTGATGACGTTCTACTATGTTGTCCGTTGACGCTGTACGTAATCATGTCACTGGAATTCGAGTGATCACTGACTCACTGTCCCAACGTGCAGTGAGTCAGGGAACTTTCCAGTGTCCGAATTCGTGTACACGATCTACTGATTCCAAGTATAGGTCTCTGCAGAAAAGTAATGGGCGTTACCAGATTGGGGTGTTTTTAGACCATGTTACCTGATTGGCTGACGTCATAGTGATGGTAGGTTTAGGGGTGGGGTTAGGTCAGGTGAATCATTTTGATTGCATGATTGAGAAACACCCAGCAGTTTGAAAACGCCCAGAAATTCAGAAACGCCCACTTTTGCTCTGCAGAGACCTCAGTCTCACTGATTCAGGAGCTCGGGAGCTAGGGAGCTGATTGAGACACACCCACTGTTGCTTCCGGCCAAAATACCACTCTATAATTCATAAAATGCTTCCACCAGTGAATATCCAATCACCTGTTGTGCTCTAACATAAAAAGTCACCAACACATTTGTTTATAACTGTTTTGGCTTGTAAACAGTGCTTGATCTGTGCATATTCTCTCCTAATTCAGACAACATTTTCACTGGAGGAAGCAATTTAAAGGACTTGTATTTTAGTGAGAAGCAAGGGTTTGAAGTTAAAAACAATTTAATGTATTACTTATGGATTTCTTACATGTGATTATTCTGATGTTTTTAATCAGCTGTTTGAACTCTCATTCTGACGATTAAAAAAAAGTTGTAATGCTAAAATTTTTCAGATCTGTTCCGACGAAAAACAAACTCATCTAACGTACATTTTGAACGGCCCGAAGGCGAGTATATTTTCAGCAAATTTTCACATTGGAATGAACTATTCACCTTTTTGAAAAACATTTAAACTGGCATAAGTGGATGCTGGTTTTAGCTACTTATCAGCCCCAGCTGTAATCCCAACGACGGTGAATAGAGCTGAAATTTAAATATAAAGGATTTTAAATATAAACGACGAAACACAGAAGAGATATGTTTGCTTTGTACCGTTTATAAAAATTGGGTTCTCACCTGGCGGCATGCTTTCGAAGAATTTACTTTAAACTATGGTCCAGTGACCTTCATACACAGGACTTGTTTTTGTACTTTTGACTAGATTTTGAAGACTCCACGCCCCAGTGACGTACTAAACGAAACTGATATGTAGGCTGCTTCTGTTTCCTGTCTAGAAACTCACCATTGCCAATATTATATTCATAAACAGAAATTTGCGAAATGCACACCAAAATGTAATTTATTTATTTATTTTTTTTATCAGAAATTGATGCTTTGAAAAAGTCTCTAATGCAAATTAATAACAAAAAGAATGACATATTGTTGGATTTCATGGAGAATTTTTTTTCTGGTATAGCTTCCCCGCAGCAATCTATGAATATGTCCTAAGGAAAAAGGAAGAAAATTTGCACTATTGTTTGGTTGTTTCTATAATTTTTTATCTATTTATTTTTTTATGTTTTATTTTGTTTTTCCTATGTGGTTATATGTTTATTTTATTTATTTATTTCCTCTGAAATACTGTTCTACAGTTTCAGATTGCTATTATATTTTGTGTATCTGGATTTACATGTTAAAATCTTTGGTAATGTTCAATTCTTCAATAAAAAAAACCAAAAAACAAAACTCACCATTGCCAAGTAACAGTTCACTGCAAGAACAGTTGTATTCCTCCAGGTGGCGCTTGGCTGAACAGAAACCCGAATTCTCCATTGAAATGCATTCAAATCTGAGGGCGTTTTTCGGAGAAATTTGCTGAGAAATTAATCATCTTTTACATTTATTATTTCCAGTATTTTCTATCAACTGCAAAAGCAGAAATAAGAAGCAGGAAGTTACTTACAATAATGGTTTATTTAGTAAAAACAGGTGACCGTAACTGGCCTATCCGGAGAAGCGCTGAGAAAAGTAACATGCATCACGTGACAACGCCATTTATTCATTACTTCAGCAGCTGCTTGGGAAAAAAAAAGCTGTTTGTGTAAATAAACAATGCGTAAATACATAAGTACAGAATCACCACGATATGGTGCCGCAGTCTCAAATTGTTTATATAGAAATTTTTACTTGAGAATTCTACGTTGTGTGTGTGTGTGTGTGTGTGTGTGTATGTATGTGTGTGTGTGTATATATATATATATATATATATATATATATATATAGGAAATTGGTACACCTGTAAGTGACAACTTTCTGAGCACACGAATACGTGTTATTTATTTTTAGGTAACACAGGAGAGAAAAACATGGCGCCCACCTCTGTCCGTCACTATTACGTTTGCATTTTTTAAAGTGGACCTGCATCCCTGTAGTCATGAATAACACTAAGAACAAAGTGCTGCGTTTATATAAATTTCAGTAGTGACAGACCACGCTTAACAACAAAGGTGAATTATGTATGTCACATTCACTACATATATATATATATATATATATATATATATATATATATATATATATATATATAATTCCTAATGATATGTATATATATAACTTTACTTGAGAATTCTACGTTTTTTTGCATTTTTTTTTCTAATATATATATATATATACAAAAATAAGCAGATGAACACCGAAGGTACATTTGGAGATAATATTAAATTATATATGAATATAAATGAAAAAGTGGGAAATTATGTTACTTTATTACTTTAAAAAATTAGTAATTACTAATATTGCTTAAAAATAAATTAATTTCTCTCTTTCTTTAAACAAACAAATGTTTGCTTATCTTTCATTTTCACAATTATTATGACTTTATTATTATCTTTTATTATTCTGCAAATGTTTTGCCATACACTGTAGCTTCTTCTACTATACCAGTAAAGCACTGACTCGAGCTACATCACACTGCCCCCTGCCGACAGATGCAGCACGTCACGCGTTGTTTGCTGGCTCAGAGGGTCAACAGGAAGTACTACTTGTGTCCCACCGCAGTTCTCAAGCGGAAAAGGTTGTGGTATTAACGACAACAGCAACCCGTATGGCGTCCCAACAACGTAAGCGATAATACAAGTCCTTCTCCCATTATGCGCTGGCGCTTCGATCACAGTGACGAACGCGGTGAGTGTTTTATCTGGCGTCGCGCACGGAGTGGGCGTGCACGCTCTCAGTTCGTTTAGCGCGAGGCCTTCCTGCGGTGCACGCGACGCGACTCCAGACTCGAGACGAGTTCGTGCAAAAACCGCGTCGAATGTGGCGATAACTTTATATGCACCTTTGGGACATGGTGTTGAACGCTTCTTGTTGATAAAAGTGAGTTTAATTCGGTCTGGTGAGCGGGTCAGATACACACAGGCTTGGTTAGTAAAGGCCCCCTGGTGCTCGCGGAAGCGTTGTGTGTTTGTTTTGTGAGGCTTTTTAATGCCGTGCTTTGCTTAAACGACGAATGCATCTTTTGCAAACACTAAAGATGTTTCTTAAAGCTGCCTTCTCTGTTTAGAGAGAGTCAATGAATGTGTGAGCTGCTGAGGGCCGCATGCGCTAACGTTAGCTCTCTGTGCACGTGAGCCGATCTGTAGCCAAAATAAAAACACCAGTGGTTCTGACCAGTCTACTCTGAATGCAAAATGTTTGATTTAAGACATAAAACAACTAAAATGTATTTCTGCAGTGAGTTTGTTGTCTGTAATGCACTTGTGCAGTTTGACACCTGATGCTAATGCCATACTTTGTTTTACTTACTGCTCTAGTTCATTGACAAGCAGTTCTGTAGCCGTTTTATTACAAGTAGGGGAGACCGGAGCTAGATATCACACTTTTTATTTTAGTGAATATTTCCTAGAGTAGATTTATTTTTGAACGTATGTATAGGCACATACCTTGATGTAGATTTCGTAAAGTTGCTTCAAGATTTATGGCATTTAAAATAACTAAAGTTTATTTCAAGCCTTAATGCATTTAAAAAAAGGAATGCGGGTAACACTGTATTTCACGGTTTCCTTGTTACGTGTACTTACTTTCATAATAACAATAAATTATGCATAATTACATGCAAGTAACCCTGAGCCAAACCCTAATTCTAACCCTAACCATATAGTAAGTACATGTAGTTAATTAATATTACTCAGTACTTATTTGTGTAATTATACTGTAACAAGGACACCTTAAAATAAAGTGTAACAGGAATGCGTTAAAACTCTCTAAAGCTTAATTGGTTAAAAACATACCTTGAAGTCATGGCTCCAAAAAACAAAAAGTTTTAATGTTATATTGCCAACGCTATTGAACACTGTTGCTTACAACATTCAAAACCCACTGCTAGAGTAAACAAACTTTTTTGCAATTGGACTTTGGACTTGAAAGCTTGTAGTTACTGAGATACAGCCCCTGTGACAACTGGCCCCTGCCTACCCTGTGTCTGTGTATGGTTTGCAATACATTTGTGACCCTGGACCACAAAACCAGTCATAAGTGTTGATTTTTCAAAATTGAGATTTATACATCATCTGAAATCTGAATAAATAAGCTTTCCATTGATGTATGGTTTGTTAGGATAGGACAATATTTGGCAGAGATACAACAATTTGAAAATCTGGAATCTGAGTTTGCAAAAAACTCAAAATATTGAGAAAATTGCCTTCAAAGTTGTCCAAATGAAGTTCTTAGCAATGCATATTACAAATCAAAAATTAAATTTTGATATATTTACAGTAGGAAATTTACAAAATATCTTCATGGAACATGATCTTTACTTAATGTCCTAATGATTTTTGGCATAAAAGAAAAATCAATAATTTTGACCCATACAATGTATTTTTGGCTATTGCTTCAAATATAAGAAGCAATCCAATGAGCATATATGTGGAGTTAATGTCATCAATTCAATTTATTTGTCAAAATACTCAACATTAGAAGATAATGGAGTGTTCTAGATACATTTATTACAATTACCTGTTTTACTCTTCCAGAGCAAACCATACAGTGCAGGCATTCATGGATATAGTTGGTGGTCCATTCAGTCATCTGGTTCCCAGTGACCAGTTGGATGATTCTTTACTGCTTGGACAGAACCTGGAATGTGAAGCTAGCGATGAGTTTGAAGCGGGTCACGGCCAACCCGAAGATTCACTGAAGAACATGCTCAGTGACAAAGATCCCATGTTTGGATCTGCTAGTGCCCAGTTTCATCTCTTAGAAAATGAAGATGTCAGTTTTAAGCTTGGGAGCTCAACAGGTACAGTAGTTGCTTTTGAAGTCTGTTTGTGCATTACTTTAGAAGAAGGTTTGTAATTTAACTACTTTGACTGGGTGTTTTGCAGCTGCAGATCATGACATGACAACAGCAGGTGTTAGTCAGAGTCCATCTGATAAAGAACACAGTCAGTCCAGCTTCCCACAGGGCAGAAGACAAGCAGCTCATTTACAGAGAAGACAAACAGGTACACATAACAAAATGAACAGCTGTATTGCTCTGAATCTGTTGAATCAGCTTGCAGTAAAGGTTCAGAAGAAACTCTGATTAGTTCACTGATTATTTGCAATGTCCAATAACATTTTTGTCTTTTTGTTAAATAAAATTAGTTTTTTTTTTAAATGCAATTTACAAGTTAAATCAATTTAATTCTTACAATAAAATTCACAATTTTAATTCTTACAGTAAACTTATGTCAATTTGAATTTTTATATATATATAATTTTTTTTTTTTTTTTTTTTTAAATGGGACTTATAGTCCTCCATAGTTGACTTCTAAAGATGGTCTTTTAGCAACTTTTACTTCAGTGGAAAATTTTCTGATGTTTATTCAAGATGTTTAATGTTTTTTCTCTAGGCAGTGACATGTAGAATAAATATTGTATTGAGCCACAAAAATATGCCGAATGAAATCACAAAGGGTCTTCATTTTTTTTTTTGTGACAGGTAGTTTTTTCACTGTATAAGATGCTGCGAGTGACTTGCGGTGTTTGCCAAAAAAAAATTACCAAAAAATATTTTAAAATAAAAATTAAATATTTTAAATTAAAAATATTTGACCGTTTTTCTAGTTCACCCTCCTTTGATATGGTTTAAATGTCTGCTATATTGGGATATTAATAAACCCTGAGGATTATTTATTTTATGGTCTTCTGAAACTGATATTTTTGCCCATTTGCTGTGTTTGACTGCTCATCTTTTCTGTTTTGCCACTGTGAGTGTATTGAAATCATTTTTCTCTCTCAGCGAGCCGCGGTCGCGTTAAAGGCAGGCGCCCAGGTCCTGCACGAAAAGGAGCCGAGAGTAACAAGCAAGAGTCAACTTGTAGCAGAAACCCAGGTGGAGATAAAAGCCTTGATGCAAAAAGGGAAGCCCTGCTCAGCCGTCGTTTTGGAGTCGATGAGGTCGACTCCTCTATGAATCCAGTAGTTGTGTTACGTCGATTAACTGTTACAGTCGGGGGCTATAAAATCGAACTGCTTCCTGGCCCGTCGCATGCGTTTGGATCATTTAGCACAAGCGCTCTTCAGTCTCTGGGCTTCCAGGATGACGGCGTCATTGCCGATGGCCTTGCACTCGATTTGGGACAAAATCGAGATGATGGCACACAAGTAGTTGTTAATTCCACACAAGAGGTTGTCGAGGAAGTGAGTGTTGGCCAATCAACTAGCGACGACATGCCTATGGATTTTGGGCCATATGTGAACCCTAATGAAGTACAAGACACTAACAGCACCATGCCGCTCAAGCCCAGCGTGGAAAACGCCACTCCAGCAGATGCCAAAAAGAATGACCAAATCAAGACCCGAAAGCTAAGCGCACAAAAAACAGGGAACAAGAACGGCACGGCGGTTCAACCTGCAGTCAAAAAGCTTCTGAAACACAAACAGGTTCTGTCTGCTGCCAAAAATAAACCATCTCATCTCACCAGGCCAGGGCTCTTGCAGAAAGTATCTAGACATGCCAGAGACAAAAAGATACATACAGGCCGCCCAGAAAGTCTCAAAGGAAAGCCTGTTAAGGTGGGCTTTAAACGCCCAGGTGGGCCAGTATCTCCTAAATCGCCCTCAAAAATACAAAAGATTCAAGATGGACATCCTGTGAACCAAACCGTAAACCCACCTGTCCCGGTGTCCCCAACTGTCAGCAGAAAACTGTCATCTGATTCTGGTCCAGGTGTCAAGTCAGTCCAGTCTCCTCACCCTTCGAAAAAGCCACAAAATCCTCCCACTCCTGTA